>MIQA02001865.1:0-59316 GCA_001887855.2 Sclerospora graminicola | reverse complement strand
AAAGAGTACGGTAGTGAATATATGAAACCACAACCCAGGGAATAATAACACGTATCTCATTTTACTGAAAAGGTTAACCTAAACTTTCAGTATAGTGCGTTAAAAAAGGGATCCCTAAGATTACTTTTGACTCGCAAAAGCAATCGTAAATCTCCGTTCACAGGCTATCAAAACCTCATTTTTTAACTGATTTTTCGCAGTGATTGGCTGCTTTCAAGGACTGCAATCAACTTTGGCCTTCGGCTTGATGTTTTTTATACGACCCGTCAGCTCTTCGACCAAAATGTTGTGACCAACCTCTCTCGCTTCAATGATGCGGTCACCGACGGCTCTGCTGCTGCGTACCAGTCGCAAATGATGCTACGTTTTGTAGTCATCTGGAACGAGATTGTCAACTTGTTCCGTGATGGATATCTTGTGGATGACAAAGAAGCTGCTATTCTGCAGTACGATATTCAGATCTCGGGTGATGTGTTCGAGTCTGTATTTCTTTCTGTAAACTCGTTGAATCTCTTGAATACACAGTAACGCTTGGTAAGAAGGCAAGGGCGACTCACAGCTCCAACTTACATGGTACAAAAGGATTGTTTGTCGGCTGTGCGCAGCTTCTGTACAGCTAGCATGTACGTGTTGGAAGCGCTGTTAGGCAGTTACGATGCTGACTCTTAGATGCTTTTCGTCAAATGGAACAAATTGCTGCGAACGGAAGTTTTATGAGCACGTTTGACGCGGAAAGCCTCGTGCATCTCCGTACAGTGTCGATGAACTTTTTAAAGGCTGTCATGGATCTCGGACCTTGATGCGCAGTCTTCGCACTCGACAACGTCTAGGGTCCACACAATGGGTGTTGTCCGAAACTTTGTGACCAAGATGGAGAATTTGCCAAATGCAATTCGTATCTTCGTGAATCGTTCAAAACTTGCTGCCAAGTTTAGAAGCTCGAAATTCTGTTTTAGCGCAATTGGCTATGTGTTTGCAACGTGTAAGCAAGTAAATCTATTTCATAATGACATCGCCATGGGTGCCGCTACGCGTGCCTACTTGCTGATGACATTGATCTTCAAACCGGATATACACTCTGCTCAGGTCAGCTCGAAGGATAGATAAGAGACGGCTTATCTCCGTACAATGGTTTCAGGATGCTGAGCATACCCACTGATCAAGAAGTTTTTGGGTATGCAAAGCCGGAGGTATTGAAAGAATACATTAAATTCTACAATCAAAGAATTCGCTTGCCCCAAGTTTGATTGAGGTGTTGTCGTCAGTTTTGAATGGAGAGGATAAATTGTTCAAGAGTATAACAGTGGCAAAAGCGCAAGCTTTACTTAAATAAAACGCTTTGGACGTTAACAAGTTCCTGATAGCTAAATGGAAAGGCGATGCGAAGTTATTTCCTCTTGCGTCGGCTTGGGATTAAAAAAAGCTTGTATAGTCTCACAAGTTCGGATTCCGGATTTGAATGGCCCCAAGCCGTGGATCCAGTCACGAAAAATATTACTCATTATAACTTGAAGGATATGAACAAGCAATTTTCACTGGTCAAGTGGTTTATGCAGACCATCGACGAGGATGTATTGGCGGTGGGGCTGTTCAATGCAAAAAAGGCTAAAGGTACGAAGGAAATCGCGACGACATTGCAGCAGGAAAAGTTAAATAGATGGGTTACCAGCAAAAAATTGGCTGGTGATGTGTTTGCGATGCTGAAGCTGAAGTTTGAGGGGCCCAATATGTTTGAAAATGGAGATACTAAACATGTAATATAATTCCTGCTTCGCGGTATGCTTTGTTTATTTTGATGTGTGGTAGTGTTCGTCTTTCAATTTAAACTGTAATATAGCCGGTGCAGAAGCTAGAAAAATACCCTGTTTTGAGATTTGATAATATTGTCAACATCGTTTCTAAAATGTTTTTTATCTCTTTGACCAATCAAAGCTTATTTCAACGATGCGGACAGATACAACACCCCACATTTTTTGTATGAAGGTTCTATATTTTGGTGTTGCATCTATCCGTATTTTGCGGTAACGAGGGAGAACAAACATTGAGATGTTAAAGGACGCTATGATGGAGGCGACAAACATTACCAAGAGAAGCAAAGTATGTGTGGCTTGGTTTCTGTTTTATACTTAAGGGTTTGTGATGTGTTTTTGCTGATTAAAAGTCTCATTGCCGTGTTTTTTTTTTTATGAACAGGTTGAATTAATAGAGCAAGAAATTTGAAGTGTTAAGGAAAGTGGTCTTTCGTGTGTGAGAAAGAAGCGATCGCGACGAAGATGCAAAAGAAAGTAAGGTTCGACGTGCGAGTAGTAGTGGTGCAGAGTCGAAGATTGACATTCGCACAAATCGAGTGTTTCTCGATGAATAACATTTTTTCCAGCTGAAGTGACTTTGTGACATTCATTCCGCTGATAATAATCACAGCACTCGAAATATTTTCACTTATTTCACTTAGTTTGGTCATTTTGTTCTCAAAATACAGACGCATAAAGTCCAATTCATGTGTTGGGCGTCTGCGAATTGCGTCTTTTTGCTGAACATCCGTCAATTTTGTTTTTAGCCGTTTGGTGAGTTTCTGGCTACTCAAAACGACATTTGTCAGTTATCCATTGTTCTCCTAAACTAAATTGACGATCGTCAACTACCAAGGTACGTTGACATTTTGTCGGATTTTGTTGACTAAAAGAGACGTTGGTCAATGCGGTTTTCTAAGAGTTTACATACTACCTGGGTATACTTAAAAAAAGAAGGTTGAAGTTTGTGACTTTTGGCTTTGATTTAAATAAAAATAAATATTCCTTTCACTTTTCATACCTGACCTTGAAGTGTACATTTCATATACAGTCCCACCTTCTTTAAGTAGCACACTCCGTGTGGTCCAGATATAAACACGCCATATATGGGGGGATGAGGTACGGGACTACTTCAACTAGTGTAGCCACAAGTCCGTCCTAAACAATGATTGAGTATATGTCGAAGGTTTTTTCGCTGATTGCTTACATAGTCGCTTGTGCTTTTTCAGAAATAGAGGTACGTAAACAACTCATCCCGACATTAAATGCCAGAGCTCATTTTGCGAGGGGTAGATGATATACTGGGCAACGGTTGGTAATGGCAGGTCCGACAGGTAAATTCTATCCGTGGACAAGAAATATTTCAACCTGCCAAAGCAATTTCTTTCTGAATCCGAAACCAAAAGCATCCATAGGTGATAAGCAAATATGTTTGAAAAATGCTCAAACGCCACGATAACAAGAATATTGATACCCGGGGCCTTAGCCACACTTAAAAAATGATGAGGCTAACAGAGCAGCTCATAGAGGCGGTAAGGATGACCACCAAATGATAGCAGTAAGTGTGAGACGGCTTTACTGAAAGAATATTCACTTTTTCTTGCCTCAATTGCTGTAATTGTAAAGAAAGGAAAGTGAGTACGCGGAAAATGCGGCTGAACCCGTAACTCTTCTTCTTAGCAACTTTCTGGATGAACCTGATTGCGTGACATATATTCCTCAAGCGGTTGCAACATTTTTCAGGTGCGAGACTTTTCGATTCTTTGCTCAAGCGAGCCGCCGAAGGATCTTCCTCTTCAAGATTGTCTCTACACTACAAAGCCATCCATGGCTGAAGTGGTGACCACTTATGAAATGACCCAGGAAAAGAGGGAATTCGCTCGTCCATACAAAAATACAGTGTGTTGATTGGTGCAGATACTTGTTGGCTCAGATACAGGATTTGTACCAAATAGGGGAGTTCTAATTGGGAGGTGTGACTGTACAACGTCAGCTATGAAAAGTGAAAGGAATATTCCAAAACGTGACTCAAATCCAAAAACTTCGTCAAAAGTTTGCTATTGGGAACCACTAGACGTACACACCAGGGTTTCGAGTCCTTGCCAGATTTCAAATTGCACCCCTGCAAATTGCATGCAAATTGCAGGTGCAATTTCACCCACAATTTCAGCTGAGGGGAAGGTAAACAAGGGTCTCTTTCTGGCTTGATTGGGGATTTGAATGTAAGCTTCTTAAGCTAATACCGAGTTGATATAATCAGACAACCTTACCCTTAACTGGAGCCGTTTGCTTGTTCCCTGTCATTATCTTCAATCTTCACCCTTTTAGTTTAATTTACCACCAGCCGACTAGCGGGTGACGACGAGCGCGACTTGCGGCGTCGGTGTCACCAAGAAGGTTACTTTAAACCTGGAACCTCATCTTCTTACTCCTTTTCCGGCCGTCACTGTTCCTCTTACCTGTTGCTAGTGTCTCCTACCGTCTTCTTCTTCCTTGTGAAGCAGACGCCAAAGCCGAAGTCCAGGGAGTGGGCACACTTTAGCCACTACACTGCTACTTATGATGAGGATGGCGGTCGTGGTGGCGAGGGAGGGGGGCAAAGGAGGAGCTGGTACCATCGGCGGCAGGAGGAGGATACAGAAAGTCAAGTGTAACTTCTGTGGCCATATGATGACCAAAGATGCTAAGAGGATGCGACAGTATCTAGCGAATAGCTGCAAGGAGGTCCCTTCAGAGGTGCATGGCGATGCAGCAAATCGAATAGCCAGCGAGTTAAATAATTCCAACAACAACGGAGGAGATGCTAACACAAATGACGGCAACGATAACGTTGATGCTGCTTCTGCTGCTGGCTGGACCGGCGGCGATCAGTTGGGCTCGATAAGAAGGACCTTATCCCGACAACGGCAGGACATTAGAGCTGCCGGGCGTGCAAAGAGTGGCGTAGCGCTGTTGGCAAGGGAGTAAATGGAGGCCCTGCACCGCGATTTGCCGAGTGAATGTATCACTCTGGACTATCTTTAAGCGTCTTTAAGAAGGACTGTCGGTGTGAACGTTTTTTTTAGAAGCTTAACCCCGATGATGTTCTAGGAGTCAAACTGCTTGATACTACATGCGATTATGTGAAGCAGAGCGTGGAGCAACGCATAAAGGAAAGCAGGGGTGGATTAACCTGTGTTTCTGATGGATGGAGCAACATGACGAAGGAGTCCATTATTAACTTTATGGAAATATCGCCTCGGCCCTTTTTTGCGGAAGCAGTGGCATCTGGCAGTGAGAGACATACTGCACAATATATAGCCAAGGAGCTGGAACGGGTGATTGAGCAATGTCGAGGGACAGCAGACTGGCTAGACTCAACGAAAGTTAGAGTGACGGAAGTGATCACCGACAACGCGGCCAATATGAAGGCTGCATGGGACATCCTCCAGAGAAAGTACAAGACCATACTTTTCCTCCCTTGTTTGTCGCATACCTTGCAACTTCTTGTTCAGGATCTCTGTAGAGTACGTCGTAGCGAAGTACCTAAAACAAGCTAAGAAGGTTATGAAGTACTTCAAAAACAAGCAGATCCCAGCATCTCGTTTAAGAGAAGAGCTTTCACGAGTTGGTGTCAGAGCAAAGTCCCTGAAGCTGCCTGGTAAGACACGATGGGGTTCTCAGCTCATTATGCCCCAGTCCCTGATAGACGCCAAGCGAGGCCTTCAAGGGGTACAAGAGATCGCAGACTGTGCAGGTTTTACTGGAGGATACCAGTGGGATAGATCTATTTTAGACCTTGTTGGGAGCACTTGGTTCTGGAGGGGCGTGGCTGGAGTAATTCACATTCTTAGCGTTCCAGTCAAATTTTTAAATCACTGCCAAGGTGATCACCCGGTCTTGATGGAAGTAGAGGCCATTAGAAAAAAGATCGAGGACCATTTACGCTCGCCCAATCTTGGTGATGGCAAGCTCATCATACCAGATGAAGACAAGAACGTAGCCAAAGAGACACTTTGCTCTAGACTAAAGATGATGGACTGTCCAGTGTACATCCTTGCGATATTATGGACCCGCGAGGCTTGGTACAGGCGCGTCGAGATCGGCGGGAAGCATCGCTTCGATTCCTGTCTACGATATATGAAGATGATAAGCAGGCGGTGACAAAAGAAGGTTTTGAGAGCTTGAACGAATACCGGCCCCAGCTGGTCCCGCTCAGGCCTTTTCTATAGGAGTAGCTACAAGAAAACGGCACTACGCTCGACATGGCACCTTTTGAATGGTGGCTTACTTTACCACCTATGGTTCAAAGGTCTGGCGCCCCTTTGCGTGTCATAGTATTGAAGTTTCTTCATATTCCTGCTTCGTCTGCAGCAACTGAGAGATGCTAGAGCACGTTTTCTTTCGTACACAACAAGATAAGAAACAGACTAAGGAATGAGAAGATTATCAAGCTTGTGCATTGCTACCAGAACTTGAGGTACTTGGATAACACTGAAGTGGCACGATTCTCGAACGCTCGCAAAAGAAGAGACCGGAATGAGGCTATACCAGATTGTGACAGCAGCGACGATGAAGCCGCTACCCCTGGTGCAAGCGGTGGTATAGCAATACCTCCAGATCTGGGAGGGACACTTTCTTCTGATGATGATCATTTCGAATTTTCTTTCGTCTGTGATGATGATGATGATGACGATGACGGGAGCGAGAGCAGTGACATTAACAATAGTGACTCCTCCGCTGGCAATTGATGGGAGCGAGAGCATTGACATTTACAAAGTGATTTCTTGGCTGTAATTTTCTTCTTCTTTGTTGGAGACAATAGGGAGAAGCATCATTTCTTTCAGCAAAATTGTCGTCATTCTTCACTGCTTGGAGGCTGATAATGATACAGAGTAAAAGCATAAACGATTGGATTCAAGTACGGCGCATATAGAAGAGGTCCTTGACGCACTGAAAATCGATTGCTTCTCGTCAATCGCTGCTCCAATGATAGGATATTTTGAGTCGGATGTTTATTTTTTCAATAGGTGTTTTGATACTTATTGATTACAATCGGTACATGTAGTTGACTTCATTTTACAAGTTTATCTTGGACAGAAAGCAGAAAGAAATCCTCAAATGTGGTAGAGAAAAGATGAAAACTGCTGCCAATTGCTCAACGAAAATGCAAATACCGGCACAACGCTCTCGGTAGGAGCCGAAATGTTGGAAGGAAGTTTCTTGTTTTAAACCGCTAGAACCGCTACGACAAAAAGAGGTAGGGAAAAAAAGCAAGAAATGTGAAAATGCGTCGGAAGCTACAAATTGGCGTCTCTCACTTGTTGCATGCCATCAAAAACAACGCTTCTCGCACTATGGACGACACTTGTGAGTTGCTCATAATCTTTGATTCCAGTATTCAGGTCTGATTCTACTACTAAAGTTCAGGACGTATGTCAAGCTCACTCTTTCCAGCCAAGGTGCGCTCTTTTGTGCTGTTTTATCGATTTTGTATCTGTTGTAACTTGATTTCCGTAGAAGTTTGCAGATAAATTGCCACCTGTGAAAACGGAAACTTGAGCAACATCAACGAGAAAAGAAACAACGTGAGCAGCGGCAACGTGAATAACAGCAATTTAAACAGCAGCATGATGAGCTAGTGCCAAGTCATGAGCAAACTGAGCTTCGACCGCGGATACCATCTGTTAAAGCGGACAAGTCTTTATCGTCATCAACATTATCTATGCGCTTCACACTTCTTCAATCGTAAAGGGTGCGTCTACTCCACCCACGCGTTCGCCTATTCCTGCTGCCCAATCGGAATATGATCACCATTATCAGGAGGGCAGTCAAGCAGATGGCGGTCATAAAGTCCATCTCCTCCGAGCTCTCCAGTAACATCGAAGAATTGCGCTAACACAGAGCACCATGCAATAACGAATGATACTTCCAGTGTCAACTTTGATATATCACCCAAACCCAGTAAGTTACCGAGGTTGTCATCCTTCAATTTACAAAGTAAATTATAATGGCAGCGACTATCTTGATCTCCCGCTGTCATCAAGTCCATTCATTCCTCTTGGATTGCGCACTCTTGGTTTTGTCGAAGTCTCTTCTCTCGCCACTTCCTAGTAGATCAGATACTGTTCAATTTGCTAACGTTTTCGCTGTTTGTATTTCATTGTACAACCTTTTTCAGTATCGACGTTTCACGGACATTGTCTATTTAAGAATGAGAGTAGATGCACTCTTGAGGAAATCGCTTCATAAACTATCCTTGCGCTGCTCACGTTGTTAATGATGCTGGATTTAAAAAAAATGATACCATCCGCCGTGGTGGAGAAATCAAGCCAAACTCGCAGTTAAACATACGTCGAAGGCATTTCAATCATTTTGCACCTTTTGAAGCAAGCCCAAAGTCGCAATTTCCTGTAGTACTGTATCCTCATGAATTTTAAAGATTGGTGCGATATAGAGAGAAGAATCTTGACCCGATGTAGAGATAAGTATATTGACCCATCGTGCATCCTAAATGTGTAACGAGAGAGATTGATAGCTACCTAGACGTAGATGTTAATAGGGGCGCGAGAAAGTCTGTTATATTAAAGAACAGAGTGGAAATGGTACGTCGTATTGGATATATCGTTTATTCATTGAATTGAGTTGAACTGAAGCTGTTACTCTCTTTATCGGCCGATTGGATATGGATGCGAGCCAGAGCTTGTGTAGACGACACCAAAGCAGACAACGTGAAGCACTCAGTCATTCGCTCTCGTTAAAATACTTGAAAACAGGGACGCTTGTTTACATGTTTTGCGGGTGTGACCATAAATCGCCTCCAGGATTGGCGAGCGTGCTCTACCGGCTCGATATCATGAATGGTACGACGATCGCAACGCTGTTGCGTCTCAAAACTAGCAGTTAATTCTATCAAACGTAGGCTACACTTTGCATAAGTTCAGCGTGACAAAGAATCCCCAACGAGAAACAGTACGAATCGAGTTCGAAATTTATCCGACTGGAAGAGAAGTTTAGTAGACAAGTCGATCGGAATCCTGCCCATCGAACACACCCTTAGTTCTTGCCGTGAAAAAGGTGTAGATTAAAGGAGTGAACACACCCTTCAATTCATCATTCACCCTAGTTTTTTAGAATTAACACAGCGGCGCTCGTTAAACATGAACTATTATGCAACAACTACGCCGAGTCTCAGAAGCGTCCACAAAAAGACAAATTTCTCCTGACTTCTGTGGCGACATACCACCGCTTTGCTCTTCAATCTTGTAGTTTGTTTGGAGTAAAGAGATAGGTCTATAATCCATTGCGTTGTCCGAATCCCCTTTCTTTCTCAAGGGGATAATGACTGCTTCCAGAAAGGACCGAGGCAGTGGACCTTGTAAGATACTGTTGCACACAATGCATAAACCCAGTATCAAATTTCCTGCGAAATCTTTGAAGAATTCGTTGCTGAGACCATCGGGGCCGCCAGCTTTCCTTCGCTCCAAACTTCGAAAAGACAGTTCCACATCACCTTCTTCAATAGTCACCATAAGCTAACTGTTCTCCGCTTCCGTCCCTCGCCGATCCTCTCTTAATGGCACGAAATGATCAAATTCATTTTCCAAGTCCTTTAATTGAACCGGGCGATGATGACAACTGAGCACCTTCTTCCAAACCAACGCAAATTTGTCTGGAATGCTCGTTTCCATGTGTTGACTAAAATTTGAATCCGTTTTTATGGTCGCTGTTACTTGTTGGTTGCTCTCCCATACGGATGTACGATAAAACAGCCATCTCATCGATTCCATACTCCACTTCAATCTCCTGTCCATACTTACCTTATTATCATGAATTGCTTCATTTACTGCTATGTTGAGTATCTGGTCTCGAGTGGTGGTCATGCCGAATTGTGACTGTGATAGTTGTGCCTCTTTCCGCTTCTGCTGTTGCCTCTCCCTCTTCCTTTCTTTAATGATAACCGCCGTCCAGATTTCCTCGAGGCGATCCCATTCAACGTAGGCGTCGAAGTCCCTCGTTCTTTTCAGCTGTACCTCCTCTTTTACCTACTCTACCACTCTCGTCCTGTTTGCTCCTCGTTCTGGATATTGCAGCCTTAAGTGCTGCCGGTTCTGAGCTCTGCGTAGGTTCTCGTAATAATATCGTGACCTCGTCGTGGTCCGAGGGTACTAACGGCGTGCATGTTTCTACTCTCTACACCCAATCGTAATAAGTTTCGTGAATATAAATCATGTCCAATCGGCTCGCCGTGTCCCCTCTCCAAAATGTAAAGTGCGTACTTGCTCTGCATTTCATGCTTTTTGGCGAGCAAACGCTGTGTCATACCATCGTGCCTTGGATACTAGTTGCGAAAGCTCGAATCACTCCGTCTTTATGTCTCGCCCTGTCCCTAACCGATCAAGTTGCGGGGCTTCCTTGCATGTCAAAAATTCAGCGATGATTACATTGGTCCAATCTTGTAGTTTCCAGTCCCCTAAAACTTTTGAAAACTGAGCACGGTTAGCGTTAGTGTCAGATGGTGCAAATAAGCTGATGATTTCCAGTGATCTAGCTCCACTGCAATGATTCGGTAAGTCCATCTGTGTCGTTCCCATGGCCGTGCTCGGTTCCCTTGTTCCGGCGTCAGTAATATACCTATCCCACTTGCTTTTTTCTGTTATACTCCAATATGGCAGCCTCTGTGCCGGGTCACGGTGGTTCCACATGCGTTCTAATGCGTTCGTTATCTCTTCGGCCTCGTTACTGACATTGATGTGCGTTTCTTGGATTTTAACACAATCGACTCGAACTGCCAGTGGTTTGCTTTGCCATGCCTGTAGCCACTCCTTGACTGTACTTAAATCCCCTTACATTTTGCGTACTTAGACACAAACTTGTGGGTTCTGTTCTGGCCCTCATATAATTCCCGTCTCCTCCTCTTCTGTCCTCTAATGCCGCCACTGTTTGTTGACTGTACACATCCATGGAGTTTATTAGTCTCTGCACTTCCAGCATAAACTCTAATGATACATCGGTGCCCTTAGTAGAGCAATGGGGGATCAGCCGCCGATGCCCCTTGAGGTGAACCTCAGTCACATGCGTTCTGGTCGTTGCTTCCTAAGTCCGAAGCCACGTTAGTAATTGCCTTGTTAGCAAATTCCGCCAGTTTCTGCCATACTGAGACGTCTGTCTGCTCCAATCTGCGTGTAAGGGCTTGCATGTCTCCGATTTGCTTTTGTGCCTTCTCTAATCGATGTATCTTGATCACTATTGTCTCTCGTGGCATCCCTCATCCCCGATAATCGCAGCGATATGCGTCTTAGGTATGTTCGCACAAATCGCTATGTACGCGAAAATCTTTTTGTTTTGTGGTGCACATAGGTTTCACATAAAGTTGTTGTCATACTTGCTAGCTCGCAAGTAATTCCAATCCTCGCGACTATTTCTGATCGCCCTTTTGCGGATCTCCATAAACTGCTTTCACCCTCTCTTCCCACACCGCTATACGTGCTGTTAGTTCCTTCTCGTACCGCCCGTCTTGGCTTGTAGTAACTAGATATTCCCAGCATTCTGTCCACCATCTACGCGTTAATATTCCCAAAACCTCGTCACTCATACCCTCGATGATACAATGTGGGTGACTGAAGCATTCAAGCAATTGCATCATGGTCATCCCTTCCTTTGCTGCCGCTAGTTACTACACACGTTCTTCTACGCCCACATGAGAAAAAATGTACCCTGTTGGTGGTGCCACACGACTTCCATCGTATTCCACACTCTTGCCCATTCTGGAATAGTTTCCCCACTTTCCGCCTGACTTGTGTCGGTCGCCTGTAATTCGTCAAAACGTTCCCGTTGCACTTGTGCTATGATTTTGGGCGTTCCGGAATGCTCTTGGTCGTACACTGCTGCCATTGCCTGTTTCTTGTGAGTCCTCGCTATCTCTGCATCTTTAATCCTGGCTTCTTCCTGTGTTTGTTCTGTCCTCTGCTTCTCGGATACTTGTGTACTATGCTTTCCTTTGTCAGGCGATGACATATGCAAAGATTCTTCTAGTAAGTAGGTCCCCGTTGTGTACTGGTGCCAATTCGTTAGGACTCCCTCCTGCACATCATATGTCTCCGCAAAAAAAAAATCCAACCCTTGGGTCTCGCAAATTTACCTGGAGTAATTCCGCCTGGTTCTCTGGCGAAAGATACGTAACTGTGTCAATTATAAAGTGCACTATATCCTCTGTACCTACTTTCCCCGCAGTAAGTAGCCTTTCAATCTGGTTGTGGAAAAATTAGGGCGATTTCTACCCTCCCACTGCGTACTGTCCCCGGTTATCGCCAATTGGTTGTTGGTTGAGTGAGACCCTCTTACCATTACCATATTCTGTTGCCCATGTTGACCTCCATAACCTTGCTCGTGACTTGTTCCTTGCTCCTCACCGCTATCCACCATTTCAATGACTGTTGCTCCTTCTTCACCTTCTTTCTTACCTTCTTGATTGTGCCACTCATGGATATATGCGTGGTAGTGTGCTGCCTCAAAATGTAGTAGTAATGGCATTTTCTGCCTGTTTTCATCACCTCTTTTTTCAGTGTATTCACCTCTTGAATGCAGTGCACAATATGTAATGGGTAATCCCCACATGTTGCGTACTACTTCTGTTGAGGCATCCTGGTTTCCGATGCATAGTAGATGACCCCTACCTTTCCGCTCGCTCATCTTCACTGAGCACATAAATCTGTCTCTGCAATACTGTTCCTATACACCCCAACGCGTTATTGCTTCCCCACATCTTACCGTTTCTTCTAACGCCGACGGGCTGGTGCCGTATTCCTCTAGATAACTCTTAAATTGGACTTCCGAATGTCGGGCAGAAAGCCTGTCATACCCTCGTCCGGGGCTTCGCAAAGTTTGTTTCCGGATACCTGGGGGAAACTCCAACTGAAAGTCCATCATCCTCCGAGCAACGCAGCCTTGTTTCAGTCGTTTCGTCACTGTTTCTAGAATAGACGGATTTGACTCCAATGATGAGTCAAATAGGGCTTGAACAATTCCGTATGCTTGCCAGTTTCCAGTTGGTGCCATTTTCAACTTTAGCAGTCCCATGGCTACCAATGCCTCTCTCAACGTATACTCCTTTTGTGAAGGCTCGTCCTCCTCCGCCCACGCGAAATATTGAACCGGTCCTTCTCTCTCCCTTATCGCATTACCTACTGTTGTTAACGCATCATTTACTTGTCCATCGATACTTAGCAAATCCGCACTTGATCTAATGCGACCGTGTCCTTCTTGTTAACAACAACTCTTCGACACCTTTCCGGCAACTTGTGTCTCCCGGGTATGAGCACTCGGCTCGGGTTGTGGTTCTGGATTATCCTTGTTTATCATGGGCTCGGGTTGGGTTTCGTGGGCTGTTATGGTACGCGCTCCATCCGGTGTATGTGCCTGTACGTCCTGCCCCGGGTTTACCTCCTGACTTTTGGATGTCGCATCTCCAGTCCCTTTCCCAGCTCCTCTAGTTTTCCTTTTAACAGTTGTCCAGTTATCAATTTTCTTTGCGGCTGCCTCACTCCTTGGATCCAGCTGCGCTCCAGTGTTTTTTTTCGGTTCCTGTGGCCCCGCCTCCTAGACCGCGTCTACTGTCTTTTGTTGGACCCCCGCATCCTCTGTCTTTGCCTCTTCCTCTCGTTTTTCCTTCTCCTGTTGCCGTCTCTTCTCGTGACTCTCATCCTGCTGAACACAGTTCTCCCGTTCTTCCTTACGCAAGGCTGCCATACTTGCAAATATTGGTCCCATCGAGTCTATTAGCTCCACTTCTTCGACCGTTACTACTAAACACTGTTCTTTATGCATTTGATCTATATAGTGATCTGGCAGCCGCGCATCTGGTGCCCTACTCCCCCACATTTTAAGCAGTGGACTTTCCCTCTCGTGACTGGATGTTCTAGTGTCAAGATCATTCAACACCACATTAATCACACTATACCAACTAATTGTTGTGGGCATCCACTCGCGTCGATCACTATTTCCCAGTCCAATGATGTGGCAGACAGTGGCCCTCCTCGATCGAGTTCCTCGAATCTAAATTCTACAGGGATAATCATCTGAAGATACCCATGCAGTTTCATTATGTCTATATTGCGCGTTACATTTCGCACAATTATGACATATTCCGGCTGAAACCCCATTCTGGGACCATTTCCGGCTATTTTTGTGTCCCAAATTTGTTCTACCACCGGCTCTTTTTCATGCTATTACGTAGGCCATGCACTTGTTTGTGATAAGGGACTGCGACCCCCACATACCGCATGACAATCTTTCTGGTTAAAAAAATATAAATGTAAACTGTGTTCAGATTGGTTGTAGCTGATAGATTTCACTTTAAAACAGCATTTCTCAAAGTTTTTATTGTCCACTCCCCTTGCTGTTGCTTCCGTTGAAATACTTTCTCGGAGACTCTTAGTGCTCTCAAAGGATTTTTATATCGCCACTTTCCCTTGTAAGTCCATTACCAGGCACCCTTCTACCCTGACTCTAAATGGTCAGCACCGATCGCAATCGATCCTTAGACGTCATTATCTGCCGCAAGAACTGAGGCATTGTTCTTGATAGTATAGTTCCTTTCGCTAGTCCTTGGACGATAACCCACTCCTCCGGGCTACCGTCCCGGAATTTCTTCTTGTCTTTTCCTGTCCACTCCCTTTCCACACCTTACGCAAGGTGGCCGCTGTTTCTGACGAATAAATTGCTGGGTTAAACATATCTTCTGTGGTCACCTGTGCCTCCACTTTCGACACTTGAGTATTGCCGGTTACATTGTGTAGCCATCCTCCTTAACGGTACCTCCACTTGACAACCCCCGATCATTCTTGCGAAGACTTGTTCTAATGACTGGTTCCTTTTTATCGCCAATGAACAAGCTACCGCCGCCTTGTGTCTCCACACAGTCCAGTCCATGTCGTGTGAAATCACAACTAATTCACATAAGTCTAGTAGCAGCCTGGTACTAACCCCGGCCATTTCCGCCCTTGCAGTTCGCTCCCTTGTTTGTTACCTTTCGGCTTAGGGAATATTAGTTTGAACAGTTGTTGCACAACGTCTAGCCACGTTTATAGTCGTGAGCGCGACTGTTCCGCGCCCTTTAATGCCGGACTAATACCTGCGCTAGGTCCTCTGGGATGTTCTTTAGTGCAGGCTCTTCCTCCTGCACTGGATCTTTAACTGATTTCTCTACTCGTGGTTCCTCCTCACCTTCCTGCGGTAAAAAAGGGCTCGCCATTCCTTTTCCTTCTCGTTCGTCAGCATTAACTAACGCTCCTTCTTCCGCCATACTCACGTCAGGCTCTGTTGAATCCTCCATGCTCGCTTCAGGCTCTGTTGATTGAAACTCAGCCAATACTTTGCCAATATCAGGGGGAATTTCCTTCACCCCTTCCTCCGTTTTATGTTTTTTCCCGGCTGATGACCCATCCGAGGTCATCATGCGTGCATCCCCCCTGACATTTTGTCCGGGGGCTATCTTTCCTCCCCAGAGTTCGTACCCAGCGGAATCATTTCCTTAGCCTTCTAGCGCTGTAGGATTTCTTGGTAGTTCAGAGCCCAATCCTACCCTTTTTGGTAGGTGGGGTCTATACGACAAATTCGGACTGCGCTACATAATGTTTATAGACTCTAGATGTTATACCGTTTATCTTTAGTAGCTGGGGAAAAGCTGAAATACGTCGTATGTCCTTTCTGTCTGTGGAGTTTTGAAGCGATATTTTCTATCCGCTGTAAAATATAAGTGCTAATTTATTGCGCACGATAAAGACGCGCCGGTCATGACCATTTTCGCATGTAAGTACTATGTATCTGATTATACACTTTGAAAATTAATTCATTTATATAGTAAGAAGTGTGAGTACATACAGTACTATGAGACCTACTTACGTGAATACGCATCACCATGAGTAAATATCGTGTGAGCCTAGCCTTGTAATTCACACGGCAAATAGTCCAGCAGTCAGGGGCTGACGAAGTGTTTGCTTTACCCTTAGTCTACGCTTTCTGGTTACCTGATATCATTACAAGGATCTAACAGCAAACGCAACGCAGCTCTAAGGCGTAAAAAACCTGTATAATCGCGACTTAATATAAGGTTTATTGATTAAGCGTGGCATTGTTCGTCCGTGTGCGAGTGTCTTGTAAATCTTTTGATATAGGGTTTAAAAAAGGCTCCAGCTGGCGATTCAAACTGGAGTTAATCGCGAAACCAGCACTAGTCAGAGCATCAATTTTGAAAACCAGCACCTGTCGCAAAACAAGCACCTCGTGGTTTCAAAGAAAAGGCCACTCTAAGACCCGATGCCCCTGTACCTTAAAGAAGGTACAACTAACCGTAATGAATCTATCAGTGCGCACAAAGGACAGCTTCGCACTCCCCAAGAAACTATCCAAAAACGTACCCTTCCAGTTATTCAATGTAAGTAAGACAAAATATACTGGTATAAGATAAGATATTATCTTAGGGTTGGATTTCAGCGCAACGGAGCAAGCTCTGCTATTTAGTGAGGTGGTAAATTAGTAAAGTACAGCAACAAATTTCAAGTATGAAGTATAGTGACGACCTCATCATGGCCTAGTCTGAACGCAAATCTTGCGTGCATATTTCGCTATCTACGAAATTATTAATGACACACAATATGAAAGCTAAGATGATCGTCATGCCGCGGATTGCCGTGATCTTAAACTTCCCAATGGCTCAACTTGTGTCGTTGCACTACTGTGCGCGTGCCTAGAGACCACGTTCATTAACTAACTCCAAGCTTGACGAAATTCACTCTAAACATCGAATGAAGCCAAATAAGGCGATCGTTTAGCGCAGTAGCATTTTTTGTTGTGTTTCATGTCTTAACTTGCACCACTTTACTAAATAGCAGAGCACTTGCTCCCTAGCGCTAACATTCACCCCTAAAATAATATCTAATCTTATACCAGTACATTTTGTCGCACTTATGGGCTGGAGCTTTGGAGGATCGGTTTGTGCTGCACGTCACATACTGATAGATTAGTTGTACCTTGTTTAAGGTACAGGGGCATTGGGTCTTAGAGTGGGCTTTCCTTTGAAACCACGAGGTGCTTGTTTTGCGACAGGTGCTGGTTTTCAAAATTGATGCTCTGACTAGTGCTGGTTTTGCGATTTACTCTTCAAACGGATCTATGACAATAAATAGCGTATCTAGTCGATTTGTTTCACACTCTGCGATTATTTCGACGCTTTGTTCATCCCGCTTGCAATGGTAATCATAGGCACTTTACGCGCGTCATAGTGTGCTGTATCATCTGCCATCTTTCGATTCCCTTGCGATTAGAATCGAAAACTTCAAGCACAAATATGCAGCGTTGATCACCGGAAACGATGAAGATCCAACGACTTTGAATCGCAGCTGAAAACCCTGGACGGAGACACGTTATTATCCACATTAATGCCAGCATTCTGCAGCGAATCCACCGTTTTAACGCTGATTATTAATTCACCTAACAGGAGAAGAAATTGACTATACTCAAGATGGTCGACTCTTTCCTCCAGATATTTGCAGTCCTGATATTTTGTGAGCTTTACAGTCCATCCGAGATCACTAGAAAATCAAAGACTGGGTAATGTGTTACGAGGCGACTAGCCTTAAGCAGAGGAAAACGCACAATCTTTTGAAGTTGCAGAGTAAATACCAAGCGTTGGTTTGGGAATTGGAAGATTCTCTGCTGCAGCAGAATAATAACGTGCAATGGAACATTGTCGATGTCGATCGTATGGTAATTGCTCTGGAAAACACGATAGCAGTGACAGCGCAAAACTTGCAACAAGTGGCCGAGACTGAATCGATGAAGGCAAGGGTGGAGGCCGCCCCCAGTTGCTACCGTCCACTTCCTAAAGCATGTTCTTGTTTTGTTTACACTGGAGAATTTTTCGAGGGCACACATGATGTATCTGTAATCGCTAGATTTTTTTCTATCGCTCTTGTCAAAAGTATTGTCTGAGCCAACCAAACAAGGTGAGTCACAATGGGTATTGTGAGTATTTCAACTGGACTCTTCTTTTGGTCGTGTTCAAAGAGGTCTTGCTGAAAATGACAAACCGATGTTCGCGTTCCGTTTATCCCAGATTAGCTAGGGCTAGAAACAGTCAAGTGCAAGTCAAGGCAATAATGGGTGATAGCTGTACATTCGATGGACCTACGGGAGAAAGATGTGGATTTGCTACTAAGCAGCCCTCAAACTTTTCAAAACGCAAACATGTGAACATACTGCGGAATGAAACAGCTTTTTCTAGATCCCATCCACTGAAGCCGCTGTTCGCACTGATTGAGATTCGCAGCACGCTGCGGCAGAATGTCTTTGTCCTGTTGTGTTTCAAAACATGATCCTTCTCCACGTTTTACGGTCCTATCGGTTAATGTCCGCCACCGAGCGCTGTGTTGTTAGATCTTTTCTGTCCCTCTCGTTTGGCTTGGGGGACTTTGTGGTTTTGTACTCAACAACGCGGTTTAATCCAAGTGCACAGATTCATGAGGCTACAGCTTCCAAGAAGAAGAAATATAACGTCTTTTCCATCGGTTCCTGACGTGGGCACGGCATTTGTTTATCTATCTTGGATTCAAGCAATTTCAGCGCGTAGCTCACTGTGGAGCCATCCGCACGCATTAGCCCACGCCCGCTTAGTACCTTAATATTCACGCGTTTTGTGACGTCGGTTTGATGTTGTACAACAGCCTTATCCCTCATGGTTATCATAAACTAACGCTTTATTACGTTTGGATTCGAGTTCCTGAATTGACGGAAGTGCCTCATGGACTAAGATTTGAAGTTTGCCTCCGCGTCTATCATCGACTGGACAACCTTTACGTGCGCAAACAGCGTCAAGGCAATTTGCGCGTGCCGATTCTTTAGGCGTCTTTTTAGTCTTTGCTGCTGCCTATTCGAGATCGTTGTCAAAGGCAGCCAAAAGCGGCGACACAGACGATAGCGTGGGCACGCAATCGATGCAGCGTACGCTGTTACCGAATCCCTCCGTCACAGCCACACCATAGATAACGCGGTAGGAACGGCAGCACACTTGCACCGGTGAGAAACCGAGAAACGTTTGGGTAGCATCCGGTACAGCCAATGATAGATGAAGGGGGAGAGCAGACATGCGGTCTTGTTAGTAGCTGGATTACTGTTGGTTCTACCGAAATGAGCGAGAGCGCGGCAAAAGCTTCAAGTTTAATAAATCTAGGTTAAATACGTTTTTTGCACTATTAATAGTCTGGGTTAGCACAGCCAATAGTCCGTGTTGGACTAAATACTATGTGGAATTATTCATTTGCACGGACTAATCGCAATGGACGGTGTACAACGAAATCCTTGAGATTATGAAAGTATTGTGGTGAAGGGAATCGGAAAACGCAGATATAAGTGGAACACATCTCGATGCTGATTGGCGGTCTCAAGGACACCCATCATGGATGGTCAGGATAGAACCGTTGATAGGTGGGACATGCCGATCCAACGTTGGAATGTCGTGTGTACTAACGGGTTATTGGGAAAGTACAAAGGTCGCCGTTAGCACATCCTATCCCAGATGAAGTGGATCAGCCAAGTATCACGACTGGATAAGGATATCCAGGTATCAGACCAGACCAACTGTAAAGTCGGACCGGTTATGATATGAACGACGGAGGTATACGGGTGGCTTGGTATATTGGATATGATTGAGTATGACTATCGAGGTTGGCTATTTGTGACCCGAGCGATCTGACTGATGTGATGGTGGAATTTTGGCTGATCAATTAAATGCGTCGACCCAGTCTTAAGACATGGCGGTCAAGAGAGTTAAGAAGCCCCTATATACAGCTGTGACCTGTATGGGATATATCAGCCGAAGTAAGTTGAAACCAGTTGGGAAAAACCAGCACAACCGTCCCTGATCGACATCTAGGGATCCGCCCAAATCGACCTTTGAAAGGACAGATCTCGAGTCGATCTCTCAAGGTTTAATGCAAGTCAGAGGCAGAAGTCGAGTTTAGACCAGTGAGAGAGCTGATCCAGAGCTGATCCCGAGTCAATAAAAAATCTCGAGTTGGTTTCAAGTTAACCCCAGCCGATCCCGACCAGTTTCTAGGTGCCGATTATAAGGAGTATAATCAAGATCGGTGATAACTCATCGCTGGAAATTGGTTTTAGGTTTTCACGAGAAGTCGATTCCGAGCCGATCCTAAGCCGATCCCAGAAGGACCAGGTCGAAATCAGGTTGGTTAGAGTTCTGCCAAGAACCAGGTCGAAGATCAGTTGAAAATCGGTCAAAAGTGGTACGAATCAGGTTGAAGATCAACGAAGATCGGTCTACGGTGGTACCAGCCAAGCCATGTGACAAGGCAGTAAAGATCGAAGTATTAGATAAGTCACAAAGGTTGGTGTATGGTACATTAGGTATTAGATATTGCATTTTGAATAACAGGGTTGAATGTACCCCCTAAGCAAGAGTCGCTCCACCATGTGTCGGTTGTCATTGGGAGCACAGGGCTAACTAGGTCCCTGTAGCTATACTAAATTATCGGTTAAAACGCGCATAGACGCATTTTGACTTACCGGAAGTCCCCCGACGGGATTGCTTAAGGTTTCAACCTTCACTCTCACGTCCACGTGTATTGAGCAACTATTACTAATCGGAAAGGATTTCGTGGAGATAACGTTTTGATTTACTGTGGAAGATCGTGGTTATATCGTGTTTTTTTGTGGTTTCTCATTATCTCTCGTTTTATTGGTTGGTCCGGTCGGTTGAAGAATCCCGACCCGACCTTTACGATACACGTACGTAGTATCACCCCTGATCGGTTCTCGGTGAAAATTTCCACCAGAGAACAACCCTGTCCCGAAGAAAACACCTCCTCCGACCTACATTTTTGTCATCTAGCGTCCACCTGAGTGAGTGTAACCACCGAATACCAATTGGTACACAAGGTGAGATGAAGTTGAATTTGGATTCTGTCGCACTTGATGACCAGTCTTCCGACCTGGAGGATCAGGCATCTTAGTGATGTTTCGTCCGATTCTGATGCTGATCAGTAACAACAGAGTACCCTCTCCGACATTTGATCGTCTGGGCCAGTGGGAATCCGACTTTCCCACACAACTTCTGTTATGGATTTGTAAATCGGCTCCACCACAGTATAAAAAAATACTGCGCTCCGATCATATTTACCAATCAACAAATGACTTAGAGATTTTGCAAAAATATATCAACTCGCCGTTCCATTCACGAGTGTATATTTTCTCGGTATGTTTTTTGTCGCCAACTCAATGTGACCTTACAAGGTGGGTGTCAAAAATACATAGTATTATGTTGTCATATCAAATATTGGAGATCTGGAGCGTGGTGGGGAAAGGTTTATACGACTCACTTGCAGAAACGACTTTAGGTGGACGTGGAGGCGCAATCAACGTTCTTTGAAAACGAAAATTATATGATTGGACATCCACTCTTATTTGCTACCAATGACACATCCCCAATAAATTCAAATTCGTACTGGATTCGCCAAAATCCATGAAAGTGGTACATTTAGCGATCCAATCAACAGCTAGAGCGCCTCTAGAAAATTTTGGTCCACGGGTCATATAAAAAACATATCAAGTCGGAGGCCAAACTTGATTGCTGATTGCAGTCCTTGAAAGCAGCCAATCACTGCGAAAAATCAGAGGTTTTGATTGTGCTCAGATTTACGATTGCTTTTGCGAGTCATAGGGATCCATTTTAGCGCACTATACTGAAAGTTACGTTAATCTTTTCAATTAAATGAGATTCATGTCATTTTTTTCTGGGTTGTGGTTTCATATATTCACTACCGTACTCTTTCATTAGCAAAGAATGAGGATCACTAATCGTATTAAAAGGCAATCCATTGATCGTCACTTGGGAGAATGGTTCGATCTGATTCTTCGGGATTAATTCCTTGGCTTCATCCATTTTCCAGTACTCGTTGGCATCCAGCTTTTTCATCGAGTACAAATCCACATATGGTACTTCATAATCATTTGGTATTGGCTGTTCGGGATCATACAAGATCGACGCAAGTGGATGAATAGGAACGACACAGACCCTCCAGATGCCGTACTTAAAGAGATGGTACCCTTTTCTCCATAAAGCTTCACCCAACGATCCATTGGAAATGATAGAGCCAGAATACGCAATGTCAACGTCTTCAGTAAACGGGATTACGGAGCCATTGCGTATGGCACCTAAAAGAGTACCAAATGTTAACAGTGGATTTAATCCATTAGCTTCCAGCTCGTCATAAACATCCATGAGTAGCAAGTGTAAAATGGAAGCAAAACATCGAGTAGAACGTGTAGGACGAGCAAGTAAATCCATTCGATCAGCGCCGGCACAAAAGCTAGAATTTTTGAGTCCTGTGATAGGCAAACAATAGTGGAAGCCACGATTGTCACGGTCTTGATCACTGCATAACGTTTTATGCTCTCCTTGAAAAACAGGAGGTGGAAGTGGCTCTATTGCCCCCATCATTGCGTAAAAACGATTGGTCTTTTGAAACTCACTGTTTCTTACATCGATATTATCCGGAGAACAGTTTTCTTCGATATGGGGAGAAACAGTGAGAGTATCCGATATTATCTCGGTTCTATTCAGGAGATCAATATGAGGGATTAAATCCATGTCATTTGATATTGTATGCTTCGGATCATACAAATGCGAAGCCAAAGGATGAGTTGGTGCGACACAAACCTGCCATTTATCATCATGTTGGAAAAGATGGTACCCTTTTTGTTGCAATGCCGTGTCGAACGAGGCACCAAGTGTAATGTCACTATTATACGCAATAGTAGCGTTTAAGAGACTAGTATCTTGTGACTCCAAGTTCCTTGATGTAAAGTAAATACTTGGAAACGCATTCACTTCTTGCAACTCTTCAAATACATCAGAGAGTATCAAGTGTAGAACACTAGCAAGACACAAGGTCGACGGAGACTGTCGGATAAGTAAATCAATACGATCAGCACCATTACAAAAGACCGCATCGTCTCGAGTTGTAATTGGCAGACAATACTCCGACTTGAGCGTGTAACGAGTACACAATACCTCGTGCTTTTCACGAAAAAGTGGAGCTGGAAGCGCTTTTATGTCTTTAATCATCGAGTAAAATCGGTGCTTAGACCGGTAGGTGATAGTCTTGATATCGATAGTCGCAGGACTGCAATGAGGATCAAACGTAGCCCGTTGTGGGACTATCTGCATCCCCGTTGTAAGAACCAAGATACTTAGTGTTAGACATGTTACGAATGCGAATGCGGTTACATTCTTGGCAGGTCGTGAACAACGCGACTTTATCGTAAAACCAGGTGTTTTAGCTTCAATATCGAATTTTTTAGGATCAGGTTGACTAAAATCGAGGAAATTTGCGGGAAGAAAAGCGACCGACGCGCCTGACATGGCAAAATATGTACGTGGGGAAAAGTAAGTTGGCAAATGCCTTCCAGACAAAGACGGTAGACATCTTGCGAAGTTACACGGCTACATATGTCTAAAACCTTTTGGTAAGAGAACGAGAAAGTTACTACAACATGATCGCACAAGGTGTCCGAGATTGGAAACGCTGTGGACTTCGGGGTCCTATCGACCGTAGTACTAGTACCTAAACCTTGTCCACATTCACTAACCAGACGCTTTTTTTTCGCTACCTCAAGCACCTTCCCACAATTTTGACGATAGGTATTCACAATGAGAGTTCCCTTGTCTCGGCGTTTCGTGCTAGGTTTTAAACACACGCGATTATACAGTTGCGCATACAATTATTTGAGCGATTTGTTTCCACATGTCATACCGTTCTCGGGTTTGATCTCTAAAGCGTTTCACAATCAATTATGGGGTCAGCGTCAAGTCGCATGGAGTTTTGAAGCTGCGACGTTACAGCAACGGTAATTTTAGAATCCACTTCTACCCTCGACCTCTTGCCCTATCCAGCAGTGAAATTTTTTACACTATTGAATTGCAGTCTTCAGCTGCAGCTTAGAGAATTTGACACTATATTCACTACGCACGGATTATCTTCAGTATTACGTGAACTCAAAGGGGGTTAAAGTTTAAGTGCGAACCTAATGGCATTTCGTTTCCCCCTGAAGAAGTCCGACTTGTTCCCTTCTCATGGTATGCATTACACTCTGCAATCTGGAATAGAATACATGGTCTACGACATGTCTACGACATGTGAACGCAATCGATTGAAAAGATCGTTCAAATCTCATTTTTCAGGTTGCCTTTTGAGCTCTCAGAGGCTCATCGGATCGCAATATTTATGAGATATTACGCGTGTGAGCGATATCTAGAGCAAGAGCGCGTCGTGTTTGTCCGGAACAGCTACGTGATGGCGATGCGTCTGTACTTCTTCGAGAGAGGATGGCACATGGCGGTTATAAGATTATAAAGTGGAGATTTGCACCAAAGCCAGTCACTAAGGCCCCAAAGCGTTTTTTTGACGCATGCGTCGCTACACGCACTGCGATTGGTCAGATGACAAGTACAAAAAGAGGCGTTCGACGCAATGGTACGCCCTCTTTTTATTAGTTAAACATGAATATATATATGTATGCATATACAAATTCCTAATATAAGTTAAAGTTGAAGTTTGCCTTCAACTTCGTAACCGCCCTGCGGTAGACGCCTTGTGTCTGGATGCTCTGCGTAATATAATGTTTGTAATCGCCCTCCCTGCGTCACACCTCCTTGCGTCCCTGTGGCTTGGGTATCTCTCATTTCTTTATAACCGCCCTGCGGTTGACGCCCTGCGTCACACCTCCGAGACGTCCCTGCGTCTTGTGTGTCTTTCCTTTCTTTAGGTGTCCTTACAGCTACTTGGTCGCTATCCGGATACCGGATATCTAACACTCCCCCTCAACAGGTGACTGGAAGGAATCCAATGTTGTAAGGTTTGTGCTCAAAAGCTCTGAGTCCCACCCAAAGGACGGTGCCTGGGTCCCTGCCTCTACCCGTCACTTAAACGCGCCCTGCATGTAAGTCTGTAGTTGCTCTTCCTTTAATTGCTTCAATTGATCGTCTTGAAACTGGTCGTCTGCCTTCGCCCTGCGTGGCATGACGCTTAACATCGTTCGGAAACGCGTGAACTTTACACGCTCTAGTGCCTTGGTCATTATGTCTGCCACTTGATTGTTTGTCGGCATATGTTCCGTCTTAAGCCTTTCTTCTTGTGTCAATGTCTTCACGAAATCGTACTTGTTCTCAATGCGCTTGACGTGATGATGTTTACCAGGCTTCTTCGTAAGGTATATGGCTGCCATGTTGTCGCAACATATCTTCAGTGTTTGTGTCTTCACCTTTAACTCCTTGCATAACTTGTGTACCCACTGCATGTCCCTAACACCTTCATGCATCGCATAGTATTCAGCTTCCATGGTGCTTAGTGCATTGATTCCTTGTTTACGTGATCCGTAGCCGATCAAATCTCCATCCATCATTGCTACGTAGCCGCTGATGCTGCTTTGATCCTCTTTATTGTTAGCATAGTCGGCATCCGTGTAGACAGTTAGCTCAACGGCTTCTATAGGTCCTTGGCGTATCACCATCAGCAACCCCAAGTCCTGGTTCTTGTAAGTATCTGAAAACTCGCTTCGCTTGTGCATAGTGTTCTGCGGTATGGTTGCTCAAATATTTCCCCAACCTTCTCACAGAATGCGCAATGTCCGGCCGTGAGCCCGGTACGAAGTACTGCAGTTCTCCAACAGCCTCTCGGTATAGCTGTCCACGAGTATCTTTCTTATTAGTGACGGTATATGTCGCCGCTTCTGGCGCTGGCGCTGAGTTACACATCGCCAGATGGAACCGCTTTAATAGTTCCACAACGTATGCTTCTTTACTGAAGAATATAGTCTTGGCATGTCGGTCTAAAGTCACATCTGTACCCAATAAATACTTGACTGGTCCAAGATCTACCAGTTTAAACACTTCCTTGAGTTGCATCCTTACTTGATCGCAATCAGCTTCATTTCCCATGAGCAGTAGGTCATCCACGTTTACAGTGAGCAGCATATCAATCTCCCCCTCTTGGAATCTGGCGTATAGACCCCAGTCGCACTCGACTCGAACAAAGTTTAGACGTCGTAGCCGGTCATGTAGCTTGCGATCCATACTTTAGGAGCCTGCTTGAATCATATGGAGCCTTCACTAGCTTGTACACATAGTTTTGTTTGTTTTCTACGAAGCCGCTAGGCTGTTTCATGAGAATTTCTTCAATTAAGTCTCCATGTAAGAAGGCTGTCTTTACATCAAATTGTAGTACTGCCCATCCTCGTTGTAGCGCAAAGTATAATGCCGTTTGAATAGTGTCAAATCTGATCACTGGTGCATATGTCTCGTAAAAATTTATGCCATAGACTTGTTTAAATCCACGAATCACTGGCCGTGCCTGAAAACGTTTGACGTAGCATTGCTCGTCCTTCTTGTGTGCATACACGCATCGATTTGTGATAACATTCTGTTCTGTGCGGTTCGCCCTGTGCTGTACTAATATCCATACGTCATGTTTCTTCAGTGATGTCATCTCTTCATGCATAGCAGCTAGCTAGTAGTCTGCGTACAGCTCATCAGCAATAGCGTCCTTGCAGGTCTGTGGTACCTTGATATCATCTGGGAGAAGCTTGGCTTTTGGTTGTGTCACTAGTACAGAGCTCTCATATGCGCTCTGCGTTAGCTTCTGCTTCCTTTCCCTCTTGGATGCCACATGATACACTTGCACGTTGTCCTTGTACTTCGAATTTGGCTTCCTTTTTCTTGTAGGTCGTATATCCGTGTCTTGTACACGTTTCGTTGTGGAGTCCGCCCCCCCTGACCCTCGATGTACACTTCGACCGGTTCTAGGTTAGTATCTTGTCTTGTTGCCACCGGGTTATCTTCTGCAAACTCAAGACTTGTCATGCATCCTTTCTGCTCGGAATAGTCGATTTCTTACTTGAGCCAGCGTTAATTCTGCGCCACGATTCAGGGCCTTCATTCTTGAGCACTCGTTACCCAATTCAGTATATAATCTCGCTGCTCTTGTCAGTAATATCTCACCAAACGTTTCATCCGATATTGGCCCACCAGCTTTCTCTTATTCCACGGCAAGATTCGCCATGTCGTTGATGTAGTCTTCCACACGTTGGTTTCTTCGTAAGTCCGTGCTCAACATCTCTTGTAAAACACCAAGCTTGTTTCGCGGCGGTATCCTATCAACTTCGGGTAGTATCGCATTGTACAGCAGATGCGCTTGTCCTGTCTAGTTAGCGTTGTTCAATCTGAGTGCGAGATTCGCGCTTAGCGATTCCACAAGAAACAAATGCGCCTTCTTGTTGCGTATGTCCCAGCATCGCTCAGCGTTATTGTTTCGCATGTCTTCAAATCTTTCGCGGCCTTCCACAAGCGCTAGCATTCCTTGCGCGGCAAACTTCGCTCTTATCTTCAATTTCCATATTGCGCAGTCATCAGCGCCCGAGAACTCCGGTACGCGAATGTCACGGCTCGTGTCCTTAGTCACCATTGGTTCTTCTTCTTCTGGTATGTGAGATGTTGCTTGGTACTTGGCGTATGACGCAGAAATGCCGGTCTTCACCTTGTGTCCACTTTCTTCTTGTTTTTCGAAATGCGACAATGTCGAATGGGGCGGCTCAGGTTATTTCTTCTTTTTCTTCGGGTTGTTCTCTGGGTTCGGGACTGGCCCGCGGCTCTGGCCAATCAGCATCTTATATTGTTGGGCTCATAACCTGTTGGGTTTCGTCACTAGTTGTAGCCATTTCGATCTAATGACTTTTGCGTTGTAGTACTTAATAGTAAGTATTATATAGCAATTTATTAGTAATACTGTCACTACTATGCACTTCTACAGTTTATTCTGTATGACAGAAGGAAGATAAACCCCGTTACGGCCGGTGCCTGAATGATCCCGGGGACTCAAGGTGAGGTGTTGTAGCACTCTGCGCTCCACCTGTGAGATTGCCACCTAGCACCTCACCTTGCGCCCTTTTTTTATTAGTTAAACACGAATATATATATACATATACAAATTCCTAATATAGGTTGAAGTTGCCTTCAACTTCGTAACCGTCCCTGCGGTAGACGCCCTGCGTCTGGATGCCCTGCATCTTCTACTACTTGTAGCCGCCATGCAGTTGACGCCCTGCATCACACCTCCTTGACGTCCCTGCGTCTGGGGGCCCTTCCTTTCCTTATAACCGCCCTGCGGTTGACGCCCTGCGTCACACGTCCTAGATGTCCCTGCGTCTTGGGTGTCCTTCCTTTCTTTATAACCGCCCTGCGGTTGACGCCCTGCGTCACACGTCCTAGATGTCCCTGCGTCTTGGGTGTCTTTCCTTTCTTTATGTGTCCTTACAGCTACTTGGTCGCTATCCGGATACCGGATATCTAACAGTACGAGGAGTATCCAAGAGAGCATATCAATGGTGGCAACACCACGCGGGGAACAAGAAATTCCGAATTATGGGAAATGCTCACACAGAATTAAACGATTACTTAACATGTCGAAACCCTCTCTCATTTTTTTTCACAAGAGCGGCAGCACGTACTATATCATAAGCATGTCCATGGTTTGCTTAGCGTACATGAAAGTGAGATGGAGAGTATTTAGAGAACCTGACCATATAGAGGGTGGTGTAAGCCATGTCAAGCGCGGTGCTGTAAGGGCCTCCTTTTATTACACATCCGACTTTGGATTTTCGTCTACGGTGGGACTCGAACCCGCAATCCCACGGGCCCGGGGGCAGGGCTTTAACCCACTGCACCAACCGAGGTCGGTGGAAGTGAGATGGAGGAGCCGACGTATGGGTGTGTGAGAAGCAGTGTGGTGAAGTGACTTGTGAATTAGTTGACGGGAAGGCATGAAATACATCTGGCCGAGGGTGCCTTCTGATTGGCAGAAAATGCTGACCAAGGGCGTAGATGCTGGATGGAAGTTGCCAAGCATATTCAAAATTTTTTTTAAATAAATTAGGAATTTTAAATATTCACCCAGCGGCAGGATGGTGCTAGGCATGGAATCGAGCCAGATGGGTGTGATCGAGGAGTTTTTAATTGGGATAGCCGGAGATGGGTCGTCCGGATCAGGTGGGTCGGATGACCTCAGATGATGGATGACCGAAGGGCGGATTGTTTGGAAGGTGTATGTGCGAAGGGTCCCGAAGAAGGCTGAGCTTTGCAAAGCACGGATGAGGCGCCAGAGGTGGACGCGGTGCTGTAAAGGAAGGGCTAACGCCAGCGGTCAAGCGAGCTTAGATGGATGGCTATCCAGGTCGAGCCGGATATTTGATGTGTTGTACACGAAGGAGTATCCTAGCGAGCCGGCTGGTTTTGGTGTGCAGTACACCAAAGAACAAGTTTGCCTCCGCGTCTATCATCGACTGGACAACCTTCACGCGCGCGAACAGCGTAGGGGCAATTTGCGCGTGCCGATTTTTTTGGAGTCGTTGTTGTCTTCGCTACTGCCTGTGCGAGATGGTTGTCAAAGGCAGCCAAAAGCGGCGACACAGACGTTAGCGTGGGCTCGCAAGCGATGCAGCGTTCGCTGTTACCGAATCCCTCCGTCACAACCACACGCCATGGAAAACGTGGTAGGAACGGCCGCACACTTGCACCGGTGAGAACACGTTTGGGTAGCATCCGGTACAGACAATAATAGATTGAGGGGGAGAGCAGACATGCAGTCTTGTTAGTGGATGGCTTGCTGTTGGTTCTTCTGTAATAGCGACAAAAGTTCCAGCTTAATAAATCTAGGTTAAATACTATTTGCACTATCAATAGTCTGGGCTTGCACAGCCAATAGTCCGTGTTGGACTAAATACTGTGTGGGATTATTCATTGCACGGACTAATCTCAGTGGACGGTGTACAACGAAATCCTTGAGATTATGAAACTATTGTGAGGAAATCGGAAAACGCAGATATAAGTGAAACACATCTCGATGCGGATTGGTGGCCGCATGGACACGATGTTTTTACATCTAGGTGGCTACAAACATATGGTTCGTAGATCAGGGTGGCCACAAGTATACGTAGGTGGCCAAAGCGTGACCACAAGTGTACGTAGGTGACCAAACAAATACCGGTATGATAAAAAAAGATATCGTCAAGTATCAGCTGTTTAAACTGTTTTTTTAGCAACCGTATTTCAAAATAAGAATAGCGGTCCAAAGCGGATAAAGCGGATGTTTCAGATTTGTGAATCCGCCATTCGTCGAAGCATTATGTTTAGGAACTAGCGTCGCGCCGACACTCACTTCTGCTGCCCTTGCGGTTGCTAAGACAGCAGGTAAATGTCGCGCATTTCGTTTCGATCGATGCTTCGGCGGGACAACAGTGGTTGTGGACAAAGTGACCCAAAACCCGAACCAGGAGCTCATTTTTTTACGAAATTGAGTCTTCCGTCATTTCGTCAGCATTGGAAAGATTTTATTGTACGCTTTGGCGTAGATCGGATTCCTTACCGAGATAGTACACTCACGTGGCTTCTGAAAGAAAGCTTGCGAGGAAATACAGAGCTACTTACCTTTGTATTCATACCGAATATGTTTCACTCGTTTTTCTTACTCATTTTTTACGTTCCATCTATTATTTGATAGACAATATGGGTCGATAATCAAGTGCATTCGTGAAATCATCCTTTTACGTAACAAGATCAGTGCTTTAAGAAATGAGACTGGCGGTTTCGCTCCAGTTTATATGTGGTTGTAAACAATTGTCAAAAGAGGGCTGAGTTGCTCATCAAAATCCTTGATAAAAGCATTCCTCAACGCATCAGTTCCCACCGCTTTCCACCTAGTAACTCTCTTAATAGCGCTAAGCACTTCATATTCACCAATAGGTTCCATGAGAGAATAATTATCTGCTTTTGAAATCATTCTGTCCCGCGGGATGTCAAAAAATGAAAGTAGCGAGGCTTGGAGATCCCGTTCCTACACTGTTCTGTGTATCTTATTCTGAATTGAAGCCCACGTCGAGGCAAACCTGTCTGGAATGGAGATCCGGTCAGAGTAAGGACAAGACTCCCGTGAAAGAATATTCGAAACAGATTGATCCTTATCCCGAATAGATGCACGATAAAATAACCATCTCAAATCTTCAGAAGATCTATGAACCCAGTGCCCACGCCGCGCTTTGACATCGGACGCCAACGCATCTTCTGTCAGTTGTATCAACTGTTTTCTTGATGTTGCATTACTGCGAATGGATAACTGACGTACCCTACGTCGTCTTCGCCGGGCTGCTTTCCGACGAACTTAATATTGCTTCATCACTGGGCCAGTATATCAGTACAGACGTTAACAACATTATCCCATCGCGATGTATCACATATCCATCAGGTAACCGCTGACGAAATGGCGTTTCCATCTCATTGCGAATAGAATACTTTGTAGACCCTGGGAATGGATACTGAGGTCGGTGAATAATTTTACGTTTAGACTTTCCGCCGGTATCAAACGAGAATATTTGCACTTGATCAGAGTAGACGGAGGGGACTCCGTGATAGACAACCATTGTATCTAAGACGCAATATGTTGGGATAAGTAAAACTGATCTAGTCGACTGGCTGTGACCCTCGCATATACGTAAAATGTTCCATGGGGTCCAGGCATTCATCGAATCCAATAAAACCAATCATCGATCTAGCATCCAATAAGTTGAACTTCTCCACAAATCTAGTCAGGTCAATACTCTCTGTATAGGTCGACCACACACCGTCTAACCGATCAAGCACCGGACATTCTACGTAGTTAAAATCCCCTCCTAACACTAGTGGATTTTTGAGTGATCCAATCCGTTTGTCGAGACGTTTATAAAATACACGTCTCTGGCTGGGTTCGCTGGAAGGTGCATAGATATTTACGAGAATCCATGAGTCCCAACAGATAGAAAGAAAACGATGAGACCAGGTATGAGGGTTCCAGGATTTAACTCTGTCTGCAACCTCTTGATGGGGAAGAAATGCAACTCCACCTCTTTTTCCACTCGTAACACTCCAGTTCGACAATTTTTTACTTACTCCTTACCTTCCCCAAACACGTTTTCATCGATTCGCATAGTCTTCTGCTTCATCCTGAGAAGCTACATGCGTTTCTTGCAATAAATGTACATGAGTAATAGTAGCCTTGGCATGCTTCCTCCAGGCTTCAAACAATTTTGGAACGTCTTGTTTTTTAAATCCACGCACATTTTGGGATATAATTCGAGTATTAGAACCACGAGAAATTTTGGATAATGGGTCCACTTCATTCGCTTTATGATATACCATATCTTGTATAAGGCGATGTTTTGCGTATATCCAACGACAATAAAGTGATAAAATCATGTAGGTCACACGCATCTCTCTTTCGCGGTGCCCTTAGTAACAAGAAATCCAGCACTCCGCGTATCAATTTGTTCGTCAATCGGAGGCGATGTATCCATTGCTGATGTAAATTGACGAAAATAATAAGTCAACGAGATCCATGCATCTGGTGTCCCAGCATCCAGATTCTGATACATAAGTCGTATTCCTTGAAAACACTTTTGACCCTGAAATGCCGATACAGCAAGATAATATAGTGTCCGTCTGTTGACACTCTTCTCCAAGCAAAAATGCTATGTGTTCCGCAATAAATGCCCACATAGTCTAGCTTTTGCCAATGATACTGTCATTGAAGGAGCGCAATATTTAATCAAAGAATTACCACCATAGTGAATTTTCTCGAGTTGCCCTCATTCATGTGAACTATTTTTAATTGCCTGTATTTGTGGTTGTGCTGCGACTGCCAGGAACCGTTGTTCGCATTGGGCAAACCACACCGCCGATATATTTGCCTGAACGCTTCTCTTGGTCTACCATCGAGTACCAACATTCCTCTCTCCATTTCCTAGTTAAGTGTACTAATACATCCACCGATAACCCTTCTAGTAGAAACGCAATCCTTTCGAAGGATTTAAAGAGATACAAAATGCTTGGGCCTTCTTGTTCTGAAACCGTCTTCCACAAGTTACTAGATGCTGCGACATGTGGGAAATCAAGCTTGGTTTGTTGTTTCCACTCAGATTCTAGCTTTGTCCACGCTGTGTGCCATGTCTTGCCTATATTTGTGCCATTTGGGGTTGATGTACTTACATCCACTCGCTGTCTGGAGTGGTGTGATGGTTTTTTTTTTCATAACATCATCACCCGCCGTAGCACATGATTCCCGAATACGTCTTCTCTTGACATGATAATACTCACCATCGCCCCCCCCCTCAGTTGAATCCTAAAACGGGTGGTATTCTGAGCTATCAGATTCCGAAGACCCTAAAAGTAGGCGTTTTCCTCATCTGACATATGTAAAAATATCAGAAATCGGATATGTTTGCATATACCAGTCCCTCTGAGCTGATTACGAGAAATCAGCCCCCATTAAAGACCCCCTGTTCCTTCATCGACAATCGACTCACCGTTTTAGAAAGAAAATGTTAAACTTCCACCATCCTGGGGTAAGGGGTAGTATAATCTGTTCAATCTCTTTCTTTAACTCATGGTGAATAGTTGGACCTTTCATCCGTTGTAGTAATTCCTTAATGTCTCCCTCCCAAGATTCCGGATCCCATAGAGAATGGGAACCATAATTTGTGAGTTTACTCGAAGATGCTGAAGAAGGTTCGTTATCCCCATTTGACATTGTATTTTCAGTAGTAGGTGGGCCTTTGTCCTGTTTTTGGCCTTCCTCACTAATGGTCGATAATTCATCTGGTACCTTGTCGTCCTCATAGTCTTCGTCCTAGTCACTCTCCATCGTATTCTCTGACATAGCTTCATCGATAACATTGGTCTCCTGGGAGTGGCCTAACCTGAAACTATGTAAGTAAGCAGAGTAATGTGCTGCTTCATATTTCAGTATAAGTGGCAATTTTCCTTTCGTTTCGTACACAATGTTTTTCATCGCAACCACTTTATCCACACAAGCTTTTAGCGAAATAGGGTACTCGCCTCTGGTAAGATAGCTCTTATTATTCCGTAGTCTTGTTTCCGTAGCAAAATGAATTACTCCTGGAGCCTCTGAGATTGGTAAAATACTGATTGTAAAAAATATCTTGTTGGAGTAATGTACTAAGACAGACAATGGTATCATTACTGCCCCATGCTGTAGCGGGCACTGAGTCATCCAATCGAGAACCACCAGTTGCAAATTCTTCTAGGTATTTCTGAAATTCTCGTTTAGATTTTTTAACCGAAAACTTTTCGTGACCCCTCCCCAACCCTAGTAACGTCTGTTTAAGGATTCCGGCCGGAAATTTCGCGTCAAAATCCAGTAAACAACGAAGGTGACAACCTTGTTTGAGTTTATTCGTGAGTTGAACAAGTAGATCTGTTGAAGTCTGGTTAAAAGTTGTTGATGCTAACGCCTGACTGATAGCATCTACCTGACAGTTACCTGTCGCAGGTGTCGCCATCAAGATCATTCACATCTCTTTTTTCGCTTGTTCCAGAGTATTTGGTGATATCAAGTTTGGCAAAAAATCCTGCTTTATCGGGTAGAGTTATATCGGACCTTCACATTTCGTAACTTGTGATAAGCAATAATCCACTTCTTGCTTCAATTTTCCTCCAGCCACCATCAATTCGATTCGGTGTTTGACTTTAGTCTGCTGTGGTGATTTAGGACCTGGCGATTGGATATTTGTTTTCCTGGTTGACCTGGCGGGAGATTTGGGTGTGCTTAGAATATGGTAAGCAGTCTCACGTTTCACTTCTTGACACCTGACCGGGGATCTTCGGTTTCTTTAGATGGCATATCCCCTGTGACAGTTTTCTTATGAGCTGATACGTTGGAAGTACTTGACTTTTGTTGGTCTGCGGGGTTTGTTCGGTCGAAGGTGTTGTTGACGAGCGAGTATGGCCCCCTTTCGGGTGTACCTTGGTCCAGCCTTTCTTCGGGTTAGTATTTGTTGATTGCTGGGCTTGTCCGGATGTATTGTGTTCTCCCTCGTGTATCAGCTGTAGTATCCTTCTGTTGAACTATGCCATCTTCTTCCGCTTGGGGTTTGTCATCTGGTGTAGACTGCTAGGGCTGCTTTTACCACTTCAACACGTTGCCGTTCCACATCCTCTCGAAGTTCTGTCCTACTACGAAATGAAGAAATGGCCAAAGTTAGTTCCTTCATATCGTCATCCGTTACTACTATACATTTCGTTTTAGTCAGTTCTTCCAGTGTTACGGTACACGCTTTCATCGGATGGCCAGCTTCCCCGCATCGTAAACATTGACGCCTTCTTTTATTTGTGGGTGTTCCAAAATCAGCATTATGTTACACCAGTGCAAACGAAGCACACCACTTAATGCCTGAGGACATTCAGCCTTTTTAAATATCGATTCCCAGGAGGTTGATGTGTCTGAAAATGGGCCACCGTAATCTAAATCTTCCAGCTGGAACTGATCCGATAAAATTGACTTGAGCATACTGTATAGTTTAATCAAGTCAAGTGTTCGGGTCATATTTTTTAGGATACAAGAATAATAACCCTGGGGGCATAAGCTTCTCCACTTTGATCCACTTGTTTGGCCCAGGACGATCCAGCATCATGTTGTCGCTTTGTGTGCAAATTTGTAAGTGGGTAGTCATGGCGAAGAAAATGAACTTTAGTTCCCACGTATTTTTCTGCTATTTCTCTTGTGTAAAAATAAAAATATAGAGAGTGGTTTGTAGAATTATAACTTACGGTTTTGACTTGTGCAACCATATCTCACAATTCCTTTGAACCAGTGCCACGCGTAGTGGCCGAAGTAGCAATGCTTTCTTGGATGCAACGTGTGCTAAGAAATGCCGCTTTGGTAGGACTTTCCCCTTTAATATCCATTATAAGACAGCCCTCCACTTGGGCCCTGACTGTTTGAACAAGTCTAACCTTTTCTTCGAACGTCATTGTTCTCTTCACAAACATGAGCATATACTTTGCTAAAATAGTACCTTCAACCAGCCCTTGCATTATTTTCCGTTCATGTTCAGAACCTTTACGCAGTTGGTCGGGAGCATACTTTCCAAATTCCTGCTCACAAATTTTTCGTAATTGACTTATTTCCTCCGCTGTTTAAAAATCCGTTTTAAACAAAAATGGTTTCTTGGAGATTTGGTCAGTCTTAGTAACAATGATTGTCCCATTAATCATTGTCACCCAGCCCGTTAATGGGGTTGGCAATGCTTCAGCCGACTTGACGGCAACTTGCCCAAAATTTTTCCAAAAGATACTTGCAAAAGATTAACTTGATCGTTGAGCACTGAGAGCCGCTCCAACAATACGCTGATTCCATACAGTCCAATCTAACTTCTGCGTTACCACCCAAAATATCCAGGAGTCGTTCTGTTTTCCCTTGCTTAAGTGTAGGTAGTCGCTGAGCTATCGGGGATAATTTCGAAATCGGTCCATTAGCTGTATCATAAATGTGTGCAAATTTTTTTTGCATTAACTCGATCCATTCCTGGACACGCGGTTTAGGATTTAGGGCCGTAGTTGTAGTAATTTAGCCATGTCGTCCACCGAAGTGACCTGGGTGACTGTTTTCCCTGGCTGTTTTCTGTTCACTAGAGGTGGATTCTACACCATCAGACTTACTGGGTGATTTGGGGGCCTCCACGGTATTACCGGTTCTGATTCCGGCTCTACAGGATTTTGGACACATCGCTCGGCGCTCCTCCTACCGGAGTCGCACAGGAGGTTCCTGATTTCCCTGTTTCTTCAGGTTGCTCCTCCATTAAAATCTCATTCCTTCTTTAAGGCATATTACTCTTATCGGGAGGGTCAGGCACAGGGTCTGACTCATTCATCGTAGTAGACTTGGTGATGCTTACGCTTATGTGCAAAGTCTGGATCCCTACTCAACCTATGCTGGGTTGAGGAGGCTTGAAGGCAAAATTTGAACTAAACCTACATTATACTAACCTCAAAATAAAGCCGGTTATGGTCCGAATTCATTTCACCCAACTTTACTCCAAATATAGCGATGTACCGTAAATCTTCCAAAAGAGCGTCCCAGAAGTAGTACCGTACTTGTTATCGTTATGTAACTAGCATAATAACAACAATTTCTGTAATACTTCACATTTCAACACGATATGATTCAGAGGCTTCCCTATCCTGTGAGTTTTGTCACCCCTTTCATGATTACTGCACACACCCAGCAAACGATTATGTCAATCAGTTAAAACTGGCTCTTGGATATTATATTTTGTCGCCCATTTTTGCGTAGGTGAGGGTTCGTTGTATCCGCTCCCAATTACACGGAGATAATTACTACTTAGTGGAGTCCCAAGCTTTCAATAAACAGTCGCAAACTCCTATTGTTTCCACAAGAAAATTGAATACCCCATGATATCGTTACCCATCCGTCCATAAAATCTAGTCAATTTGTCCCGATCATCACTTCGAATAAAGACGATATTTATCCTCCTTTGCCCCCGCTAATATATTCTCCATTGCTGACTCATTAACCACCCTTGGCGGCCCTGTAGTTCCGTGTATTCGTCCATATTTCCGATCAATTACCGCCGTGCTTGGCTTGAACACTGAGCTTTTCTGCCCTGCATTCTCTTATCCAGGTGAAGCAGGTCCATTACCGCCTTGATCTGATTCAAAGTCCTTCTCCATGTCGTCCCGTCATTTGGCATCTTCCACGTTCTCCTCCATCCGTGAATATATCCTTCTTAGTGCACTTGTTTAAAGTGTAACACTATCAGCTTTCGCATCGTTCTTCGACGCGTCCTTAAAAGTGACAACATTTTGAATGCAGTTCCCATGCCAAAGGTCCCAGTCCCCAATGCAGCCAATGTTTGCCTCGATGATGGAATGTTTCTTACAAGATTACGCATACGGAAACACTAGCGATCAGATCGACGCCGATCGGAAACATATCAACCAGCATTTAAATCACCCCCAATTGCCGCGAGATATTGAAAAATTGGAGTGGGATATTCTCCACACCTGCTATAATTTTCTGTTAAAAACCGGGTTTCAGGGACATAATGAATTACTCCCATTTGTCTGGTGGTCTGCTCATGACTGATCGAAAAATTATCAGATTGAAGCATTGCACCAATGCTCCAAGCGTATCATTACTCTCTAGACCTATTACTCTACGCTTTGATCCCAGAAGGACTGGTCCCATATTCCACTAGATATGCTTTCTCAGATTATTGCGTCGATATTCTATCATATCCCTCTTCTAAACTTCTCGGCGTTTTCTTTCTCACCCAAGGCGGAAATATCATGATCAAACCGATCATCGCCCTTGCTTTTTTGTGTCGCCGCATCGGTTTAATATATCTGAAAATTCTTTCAAAGTAGAAATTGCTGACCACGCCTGCTTGACGATTCCCAATGGGTGAAGCTTCAATCCGTTGAAGCCTCGTAGCTATCATCTCTGATTATATACCTAATGCCTTAGTTTTGGTAACCTGTGCATTTTCCCGCTCAAAAACGCCAAATTCCCTTCTCGTCGTGTGACTTCTGCGCTGATCCCTGTTAGTTACCGTTTCCCTTAGGACTCAATCACCAACAAGTTAGTGTTTTCCTTCTCTCCCTTCGTTCTGAAGACCCATCGTCTCTTATTTTTTTTTCTTGCCACGGGGTGCTGGCACCGGGACCGGATGTTGTTGTCCTTGCTTGTTTTCTACTCTTCTCTGCGACGTTGGTTTTTCAGCATCCGTCCGTTTTCTCTTCCTACTTTTTATGTATACTTTTTCTAGTACCTGCGGTCCTCCCCGGAGCCCCTATCGTTTTACTTGACACTTCCCGTTTCTCTTTTTGTATTTTCCCCCTCTCGCAATCACCTTGTTGTACTCGCGTTGATGCACTCCCTTTTTTCGTTGCCACCTTGGGTGTTGGCAAGGATCTCCTTGTTCCCACCGCTCCGCCTTTTCCTTCGTCGCCTTTGTTAATCCTGCTGGATACAGTTTAATCATAACCACGTATCATCGACATACTCCGGAAGTTCGGTTCTGGGACGGCATCCGCCACTTCAACTGTCGGCTGGATACAGTTTTGGCTGTGATGGATGGCTTGGGAATCCTCATCCGATGGCCCACTTTTCTACACCCTAAAAAATGGCGTCTTTCCGGAATTCCAGCGTCCGGTCCGATCCATGATATAATCCAACACTCCGAACAAAGCTTCGGACATCCTCCTGCTTCGATGATGAGCTCCCAGTTTAACAAACTCATAGACAAAGGTCCTCCTTCATCCAACTCCTCCAATTGGACGGGCAATAATATCTTTGATTGGAGGTATGCATGCAACTTAGTGTAATCGATATTATATATTACACAACGGATAATGTTCAAGTAACTTGTCTCCTGTTACAGCTGCTGTGGTGTAGTCGCTCTCAGCAATTCCTTCTGAGATGCGAACACCGACGGGGTCCCAGATGACTGACTGTCGGAGGGGGTACTCCGTCCATCCGAGTCATGATCCGATCCGGCATCCAGCCGGCTGGATCGGTCACTTCCCATCACCTTGGTCGTGACGACTTGGATGATCCATGTTCGAAAAGCTCACCTTGTGTACCCGTCAGCACTGGCGGTTGCGCTCTCTTGATGGACCCTAGGGCGAAAAGTTAAAAGTCCGTCGAATAGGGAGACGAGGTTAAGGACTAGGGGTAGCTCCTGGGCGGAAATCTTCACCGGGGAGCAGGATTGGCAATATACTTGGAGTTTGTATACTGCGACGGCTGGACCGAGAATAATCGATCGGCCACCTAAACCAAAGATAATAAAGGGGTAAATCCAGTCGTGTACGTAATAGGAAATCCAGATATAACTCCACAATCTTCCACAGTAGGCCAAAACGTTACCACACTCCAATAGAGACAAAACCGTGTTCAAAAACACGGGCGACTTGAGTTGAGTATACGACGCGGCGACTCCTGGTCAGGGGACTTCCGGTGGGTTACTTTAACCTTCCCCGGGCAGCAAGAGGGGGCCTTGTTAGCTCTCTGCTGTGAACCAATGAAATCGACTTGTGTCTAAGAAAGCGAAACGTATACTGATTTTATCCCTATGTCCAACACTCCCTTTTGCGTAACCTACCCCAAATAGCCTGGCTGGATAGTTATGTGTATTACCTGAAATAGCCCAGTCAGCTCCACCAGGATCTCTTTTGTGTGGCGTACACCAAACCCATCCGGCTCCAGCTGGATGCTGTTTGGTGTAGTGCACACCAAAACCAGTCAGCTCACCTAGATTCAAATCTTCGTCCGTGAGGCACTCCCATCAATTCAGGAGCACAAATTCCATCGTCATAAAACGTTAGTTTATTATAACCATGAGGGCTAAGGCTGTTGTACACCATCAACCCGGCGTCACATAGCGTATGTATATTAAGGTACTAAGCGGGCGCGGGCTAAAGCGTGCGGATAACTCCACAGTGAGCTACGCGTAAAGTTTGCTCGAATCCAAAATATAAACAAAGGCCATGCCAAAGTCAGAAACCGATGGAAAAAAAGTAAATTTCTTCTTCTTGGAAGCTGTAGGCTCGTCAATCTGTGCACTTGGATCATATCGCGTTGTTGAGTACAAAACCAAAAACTTCCCCAAGCCAAACGAGTGGGACAGAAAACATCAATCACCACAGCGCTCGGTGGCGGACATTAAACGGTTAGTGTGGTGTAATTTTGCTCTCAGAAATTTTCCTGAGTTGCGAACACCCAGGGGGGGGGGGACAGATGACTGACTGCGGGGGGGGGTTACTCGTCCATCCGAGTCATGATCCGATCCGGCATCCGGCCGGCTGGATCGTCACTTCCATCACCTTGGTCGTGACGACTTGGATGATCCATGTTAAAAGCTCACCTTGTGTACCCGTCAGCACTGGCGGTTGCGCTCTCTTGATAGACCCTAGGGCAAAAAGTGTAAAGTCCGTCGAATAAGGAGACGAGGGTTAGGACTAGGGGTAGCTCCTGGGCGGAAATCTTCACCGGGGAGCTCGACTGGCAATATACTTGAAATTTGTATACTGCGACGGCTCGACCGAGAATAATCGATCGGCCAGCCAAACCAATGACAATGAAGGGTAAATCCAAACGTGTACGTAAAGGGGAATCCAAATATAACTCCACAATCTTCCACAGAAGGACAAAATGTTACCACTTCCCAATACTTAATATACCGTGTTCAAAACACGGACGACTTGTGGTAAGTATACGCAGCGCCGCAACTCCCGGCCAGGGAACTTCCGGTGGGTTACCTTAACCTTCCCCGGGCAAACCAATAGCAGCAAGAGGGGACCTTGTTAGCCCTCCGCTGTGAACCAATGAAAGCGACTTGTGTCTAAGAAAGCGAAACGTATACTGATTTATCCCTATATCCAATACTCCCTTTTGTGTAACCTACCCCAAAAAGCCCGGCTGGACAGTTATGTGTCCTACCTGAAGTAGCCCGGTTAACTCCGATCGGGTGCTCTTTTGTGTACCAGCCCGGCCGGTACACCAACCCCGGATGGTACCAGCCCGGCCGGTACACCCAACCCAAATGGTACCAGCCCGGCCGGTACACCGAACCTAGCTGGTACCAGCCCGGCCGGTACATCGAACCCAGCCGGATCGGCCGGATAGCTATCCATCTAAGCTCACTTGCCGCTGGCGTTAGCACTTCCTTGGCAGCTCCACGTCCGACCCGGGTGCCTCCTTCGTCCTCTAGAACACTCAACCTCCTTCAGGCCCCTTCGCTCATATCTTCCGACCAATCCGCCCCTCGGCTGTCCGCCATCCGAGGTCTTAGTCCGCTAGCCCAACTATCCACGTCTTCAGTCGCACTCATCTGGCCTGATTCCAGGCCTGGCGCCGTCCCGACGCTGGTAGATACGCTCGGCGACGGCCATCCGACATCTATGCCCTTGGTCCACATTTTCCGCCAATCGGAAGGCGCCCTCTGGAAAGTACTTCACACCTTCCCATCAATAATTCACAAGTCACTTTACCACAGCTGCTCCTGAGTCGCGTCACAGCCGTACAACGGTTGAGGCCCGACCTCACCTGAACCAAGTCGATCTGATCCTGCTTACCCATGCCCCGCTTTGGTACGTCGTCCGACTGATTTATAACAATTTTCGTGAACCCGGTCGGTCTCCCGGCCGGCTTGCAATCACATCCACAGATGCTGACCTTATCTTGATATATTTTCAGTCCTGCAAATCGACAAGTATGACATATGCCGTCTCGTTCTCGTGGATGACGACTCGCCCGCCAGCGGGGTGGAAATTGCAGAACCGCCGGATTCATCCCGTACTCCCGATCTGGTATTGTCGACCGCTGACGTTGAAACGGCGCTCCGCGTTCACGGTCAGACTTGCGGTGACCGGGGCAGATTGAAGGCCGTCGTCTCCTCCCTTCAGGCGAAGCTCCGATCCTGTCAGGCTGACTCTGAAGTTCTGTCGCGGAGATGCATGACCTTTTGTGCGATGCTAGACCGCGTGGGACCCCGAATCTCTCAGCTGAAACGCAGTCGTCAAGAAGCAGTGGACGAAGTAACCCGCCTCAGGGCCATTGTGGGCCAGCTTACGGACGCCCTGCTACGGGCCGCTGCGCCATCTGCCTCCATCTCCGAAGTGGCGAGGATGGAGAAAAGGCTGGAGATGTTAACCGCCCAAGTGGATAGCTTGGAACACATCCAAGCTGACCTGGTCCAGCAACTCGCCTCCTCCAACCGCCGGGCCGATGAAGCTGCCGTTCGGAATTCTTCCTCGGCACCGAGTGACCATCAAAAGAAGCTTACCGATCACAAAGGCCAAGTCGCCATCCTTGCGGAAGAGAGAAACCATTTCCGCATGCTGGAAGACGTCGTCGAACCCCTCCGGACTGCCAATCAGGAGTCGGTTCACCGATCAAAACTTCAACGTAAGTGTCTTTTCTCTTCTTGTGTTGTAACCCAGTCGCTTACGGTTTCCATGTCCTTATCCCTCCGCAGTCCAGCAGCCAGAAAAGCTGAAGCAACACTCTGCCAAGATTTCCGACGTGTCCCATGACCTATCACATCTTCGTGTCCGACACCGCCAGGTGTCCCACGAATTAGATACCATGCGGGACGACCAAAACCACCTGCGCGAGTCCCACACTCAAGCCCTCCGCCACATTTCTTCTCTGGAGCAGCAGTTGCAAGTAGCCTCCTCCCGACAACGGGAGCTGCGGTCTGAGCTTTACCAGGTCCAGCGAAGTCATCGTGACACCCATGATGAGCTGACTCGGGCCGACCGTGTTTGACCCTCCCTGCTGGACAAAAAGGATCGGTTTAGGCCCCTGTTGTGCGAATTACAAAACCAGCTTGAAACGACTCGAAACCAGATCGCTCTTCTCCTACAAGCTCCTTTGAGTGCACGAGAGGCCATCTTGGCCATCTTGGGGATGGTGGATCAGTGGAAAACCACTCCACCGAAATCATCCCGGTTAGCTGCCTCCGCGGAATCGGGACCTGGGGAGCTTCCCGCCGGCCCTTCTCCGGCCCTGGCCGGCTCGGACCTCTCGTCCGCCTCGGCGGGATCGGGGAACGGAAAACGTCCGGCCAGTTCTAACCCTTCCCTGGCTGGTTCCGATCCGCCTTCCGCCTCTCCCGAACGGAGAAAAAGGAGCGAATCCTTCCCCTCGCGCCGATGTCATCCGGACAATTTGGCCAGCGAACGAGAGCTTGAGTCGGACAGCGACGATAGCTTGTTCGCAATGGGGTCCGTCGCCGTACCTCCACCTGTTTCGCCGGGGAAAACTGGTCTCATACCTGGCTCGTCGTCTAGCTCCGAAGATGATTCGCCATCCGGCTCGGCCGCCGCTTCACCATCCGACTCGGCGGCCGCTTCGCCATCCGGCACCCAGATTGGCCCTCCGTCTGATTCCTTCTCGGGTTCGGGTCCGCCTTCCCCTGGGTATATATATTATGATGACGAAGAAGACGAGGATTATGACGACCAGCAGATGTTCGCCGCGTTGTCTCGCTCTCGCGCGGACACCCGTCGTCGCCTCTCAAATTCTGGTATTCAGATGATGGATCACCCGGATCCTGATCAGGTTATCGATTTGCAGACTCCGCCGCCGGCGGGTTTTGGCTCCGGAGGGTATGAGCTGACTGATTCCTCTTTGCCTCCCGACACTGTCGTCACGCCGGCCTCTCAGGTCGCCGTACCCCAAAGTCCAACGGAGTAGCAGAGGAAAGGTGGAGAAAAATGAAGATGACATCCCTGATCAGTGGTTGACTCTCGACCTGAGCGATCCAAGAGAACCTCTCTCCAAAACTCCGGCCAAAACCCGGCGATCAGCTCCAGCCGGACCTCGTCCCAAACGTCGATCCAGCCGGCCGGCGACCAAACCCAAGATTCGGCGGAGCACTCTAGCCCCTGCGCCCCCTTTTCCTAACTTCCGCTTTTGTGGTTGCCGGACGGGCGCTTCCCCAGGATCGGCCCGCCGTCCTGCCTTGGCCGGTCGAGCAGCTGAGAAATTTAAGTCTTGTTGATTTTCCAGTTCTCAGCTCGCTCACTCTCTGTCCCGTCCGCCTCTCTGGATATTCCCTCGGTCACGCAAGTCGCCTCCATCCGACCCGACTTGATGAGGTCGGGTGCCATCGACGCGCTCATGAAGACCGAGCCTTGGAGGATCTTGGCTACTGAGATGCCAGATATGAGGCTTCCGTCCGGCCCATGGTTTACGGAATTCAGAACGAGATTCCAAGACTTCGCTGTGGCCCATGCCTGGTCCATCTGGGAATCCATCCATTTTCTGTACATTTCTGCAGAAGATAAGCGAGTGAACGAATCTGTCCGAGCATATTCCGCTGCCCGGAAGAATCGACGAGGACGAGCTCCCGAAGCATGGGTCCGTTTATGTGCGTTTGTCATGGAAGGCATCCGGGATGGTGATTGTGACCTGGACCTGTTTCTCTCCCCGTTTATACTCCATCTACCGAACCGAAGGTGCGGAGGTGCAGCGGAGGGTGGAACGTGGTACCCAGGCCTGCGCGGGATCAGACTGCCTCTCTTTCCGAATCTCTGGCGGCCATCGACCGGCAAGATCCTTGGCGCAATCAATACCGCAAACGACCCTTAGACCATCGTGGACTTCAAGTGTTCCGGCTCCGCAACAAGTATAATCGTCCATAGGGATGGGCAACCGGACTCTTTTGATTCTTTCTTTTCTTCCATTTCCTTTTCAATATATCCATCCGTGCTTCTTTCATCTCCACTCCAATCTTTCACTTCGACTATTACCTCTGATTAGTCATGTCCAACAGGCCTGCGGGTCTGCTTAGAGGGACCTCTTGTTGCCACAGGGCATCTCTTGGTCCGGTAGGGTCTGAATGCCTTGTTCCCAGTCCCGGTCGCCATACTCCTCTTCTTCGGGACGGTTGGGTATGGGCGGATGGTCCTCGTACCTAGCGGGCGGTTTGATTATCTCTGACAGCTTGTTCATTTCTGCAAATCCGTCCAACAATCCTGGATCCGAAACGGTGAGACCGACCTGATCTCTCATGGCCAAGGTGGCCAGATGGTCAGCGCTGTTGTTCCACTCTCGTTTGACATGTAACAGTTCATGTTCCGGCCATTTCCGCGGGGCGGACATAACCCGATCGTTCAACAGTCTCAGCCAGGGCGCCTTGCAATCTATCTCTCCTGTGATTTGCCGGATCACCAGATTGGAATCACCACATATGATGATCCGCCCCTGCGTCCGGCCAGCCAGCAGATCTAGGCAAAGTAAAAGCCCTCTGTACTCCGCTTCGTTCACAGTTATGCCAGGCGTGAAATCCGAGGCGGCCGTGACCACTTTCCATTCGGGCAACTTCCACAAAATAGCACTATAGGCCCCGACTCCCTTCTTTACACTCGCCGACCCGTCAAAACTCAAAACCATTAGCTCCTCCGTGGGTCCCACTGTTGGCGGCGGTAATATGATGGATTGTCGAGGCTGCTTCCGAGGCGCTATAGCTATCAGTGCTTCCTCCACTTCTGCCCTTGGGGTAATGCTGGCCGCCAGCGTGCCCAGTATCTCCTCTTCTCCCTTAGTACACTTGATTACTTCGAGGGACCACTGAGACAGCAGAGCCGCCCATCTACCCAGCCGGCCGTCAATTCCATTTGCCGTCAGAAGCCATGACAGGGTCGACCGTCTAGACAGTACCTTGATAGGCCGAGACACCAGCATAGTATAGCACACATCCAAGATCCGCAATAAGGCCAAAACTTCTTTATCCACTAGCCCGTAGTTGACTTCGTTAGCCTTCAGGGTCCGGCTGGTGAATGTCACAGGACAGTACACTCCGTCATGATCTTGAACAAGGGCAGCTGAGATGGCCCATTTGTTAGCGTAGATGATGACCACAGGAACCTTATTAACATCGAAATGTTTCAGGACCGGTGTAGTCGCCATCTTCGCCTTCAACATGCCAAAGGCTACCATCGCTCGGGTCATGTGATCGTCCGGGCCGGCCGCGCAGGAATCCGGCGGCCGGCCGCCTATCGGGGCAGACAAGGGCGCCTCTCATTGGCCGAAATAGTTGACAAGGGCGGCATCCCATTGGCTGATATTGCTGGCTCGGCTCGCGCTTCCGCTTGCCTATCCTGCTCTCTCAGCTTGTGGTAATTCACCTCCCGTAATTCATACAAAACCGCAGCATAGACCGCGAAATCCTCAATGAACCGACTGTAGTAATTCAGGCTGCCCAAAAAGGATTGCATAGCCTTTAGGGACCGCGGGAAAGGTAGATTACTCAAGGACTCCAAATCCTTCGGATTAGCTTCCAATCCGGCGATCGAAACCTGATGGCCCAAATAGGTCACCTTAGTCTTTCCCCAGAAACTCTTAACCACACTAATCGAAAGATTCCACTTTTCACACGTAATCATCAACTTTTCCACTTTGTCACACAGTAAATCCCAAGTAGTAGCCGTCACGAGAATGTCATCAATGTAAGACCGCCGCCCCAAAACTGAAGGTTTTGGGTCGGGGTCCGGGTCACCTTCGGTGAACACGTCACCGACCAGAGCCGGATCTTGATCCGCCTTGATCTTGAAGTGTCCGTACAGCGCGTTATCTATCAGCCGTTGATAAATCTGCGGAGCATTCTTCAGACCGAACGGCATCCGGTTCCACTCGAACAACCCGAAGGGCGTCACGAACGCAGAGATCTCCCGTGCACGATCGGTCATAGAGACCACCCAGAATCCACTGGCCATGTCCAATGAGCAATACCACAAAACTTTATCCAAGTCCTCCAACAGGTCGTTTATCAACGGCATCGGGTAAACCATCAGCTTAGTCAGCCGGTTCACCAGCCGGTAGTCAATACACAACCTTATATCCACCCCATTCTTCTTGATAATGATTACAATGGGCGAAGCCCATGGCGAGGTGGACGGCTGAATTATCTTGGTGGCCAGCAATCCCTTGATAAGCTCTGACAGCTTTTCCCGATACTGGGGGGCGACTCTTCGGCATCTTTGTGCAACCGGCTTGGCGTCTCCCACATCAATGTCACATACCGCCCCATGGGCGGCCGGAGGAAGTGCGTTTCCTGGCCCGATCAGCAGATGCTTCCTTTTCCATATGATATCCTTCAGCCTGCTGATCTCTTCCGGGGTGTTCACATCCGGGTCTCCCACTTGCAGATCGTCAATAGTAACCGCTGGGGGGCAGGGGGTTACCTCAGGTAGCACCGCCATCTGATCCTCCATGCCTTCAACATATAGCTCGCCCCCTTCATGAATGCAGACTTGGTCAGCTTCGACGACTTCGGGATCCTGATCGGCCGGCTGGGTCGATCCGCCTTCGGCTATTTCCGAATTCTGATCAGCCGGCTGGGTCAATTCGCCTTTGGCTATTTCCGAATTCTGATCGGCCGGCTGGGTCGATCCGCCTTCGGCTATTTCCGAATTCTGATCGGCCGGCTGGGTCGATCCGGCTTCGGCTATTTCCGAATTCTGATCGGCCGGCTGGGTCGATCCGCTATCATCTTGTTCATCAAACCATCCGGCATCGGGGGTGACCGCACATGTAACTCTGCCTTGTCCTTTCTCCTGATTCCGTCGTTCGTCCGTCTTCATCGGGGTGGGCAAAACCAGTTCCGCGATCGGGGCATAGTCTCGGCCAATACGTTTAGCCAGATCCGGCGACGGCCGGCTCCGAGTCAATATCCTGGAAGGGGTCCAGTACTCTGGTTTAGCCATCATTGGAGTCTGGTCCTCTTCCACTTCTTCCTCTTCGCTGACCAAATCGGTGGTTGCCTGAAAGGCCAGGTTTTGCCACTCGATATAGCGTCTTGAGCCAATAGTGACATAACCCGGCCGGCGGGGCACCTTGTCCTCGGCCAGCCACATTCCAATGATCACGTCTTCATGCAAGGTGAGGGGCCTTTCCGAGATGTTGGTCACGCTTATAGAGTTGAGATGACCATCCCCTTTGACAAACGAGGGTACCCAGCACTCGCCCCTTGTCAGCCATAACTTACGCCGCCTGTCGTGTGGTCGTACCATTACTTCCACCGCTTTTCCCACTGGCACCGTTACAAACTGACCTAACTTGAGGAACTGGACGTGGGCACCATATAAAGGCCGCCGGCCGGCCAGCTGGATCTGCACCTCATCCGGCAACGTCAATGTTCCATGCGATAAATCCAATCGTATGCCGGCTGGGACCATAAAGTCCATACCCAGAATTGCATCCTGCCCAGCCAGCTTACCTACCCAGGCGGTAAAGTAATACACCAAAGACCCAGCCAACGTAATCTTAACTCTTGTCCTTCCTTGGGTCATGTATGAACTTTCTCCAATGCCGATACACTCCTGCCGCTTCGTCTCGTCTATCTCACACCCCACCTTACGAGCAAAGGTGGTGTCCACGATAGACACTTCCGCGCCAGAGTCGAACAGCATGGTAGCCTTCTGGTTATTGATTTTGCCATCCGCCTTGGCCTGCTTGAACCATTTATCCGGCGAATGATATTTCCAATAACCTCGCGACTCGCCGGGTAACAGATTCAATTCCATACGCACTTCAGACCGAGAATACTCATCCGTCCGTATACTGCTCACCAGGAAGGGGTCAGCCGTGCTGCCCGGGGACCGGATGACGTAATCGTCAAACTTACATGTATTGTCGGTTACGCTTTGCTTTGCTTCTTGATTATCCTCCTTACCGACATATGCATAGATACTAACACTAGACCGCTCGGCTCGAACCAGATTCCAACCTGGCGAGCGATCTAGTTTAACATCTTTTCCACTCCGGGCGGCAACATTCCAGCATGCTTGGTCGGGACGTACCACTTCTTCATCTGGTTGTAGAATTCTTCAATGGGGCACAGTCCCGCCTCGTGCACCTCCCCGCAAGTCTTACAAGTAAACAAGCAGTGTTCCGCCGGATGTCCTTTCCTTTCGCACTTCTTGCAGGTCAGCCGCTTCCAACAGCTCCGGTCGTCATGCTTGATGGACCCACAGTGGGTACATTTGCGTCTGGGGTAATCCTGGTCAGTTCGAGCCGGAAAACCCTTCGGCTGACTGGACCCAGCTGGCAGCCTGGATGGCTGACTGGCTTCTGCCGAGAACAGGTACCGGTACTGCTCCTCCTTCGGACTCGCCCCCAGATCGCTGATACCCCTCTTCCGAGCTGGTCGCGTCTGACTCTCGGGCAACCATGCGGACGGCTCGGGCCGTCCTGGTGGATAGCGGCCGGCTTCCTTGATCCGAGCTAAAACGGGACTTGAACCGGCCAGTTCCAACTGCCGCCTTGGGGCCTCGCTTCTTCGCTTTTAGGTAGGTGCGCAGCGTCAATTCCAGCTCCGTGGTGTTCTTCAATCGCAGTAACGCCAGCTGGTCCGCCAGCTCCCGATCGTCCAGCGTGCTAATAAAATGTCCCACATGTTCACGAGCGGCTTCCGACCGGTTGGTATCTTCTTTAACCGGGATATTCGCCCTCATGCCAGCGACATTTAAGCGATGGAGATACTTCAGGGGGTCTCACCGGCCCGCTTCTTGGTGTGAAAATATTGACGCGCCGCCGACGTTCCAGATCCACAGTATTGTTCTTCGAACGCATCGGCCAATCCCTTCCAATTAACTCGGACTTCCCGGCTGAGCTGTTGGATCCAGTTTTTTGCCGGACCTTTCATCAAATCTCCAAAGATCAGGCACTTCTCATAGTCCGACGTCCGGTCTCTGAGAAATGCCGACTTCGTCTTGCTCAGCCATCCTCGGGCTTGGTCCTCGTCCGTGTCTCGTCCAGTGAAATCTTTTAGCTCGGACATGGCAGACATTCGCACCCTCGTAATCGCTCCCGAGTCCGAATCAAACGCTTGGGCCGAGGCCATGTTGGCTCGGGGAGCCATCCCCAGGTCCAGGTCATCCGGATCGTAGTGGTACTTGGCCGACTTGACGGATTCCATATCCACGTCGCTAAGAGACAGCTTCCTATTCGTTGGCCGACGTCCGGTCCGGCGACCTGTCTGGCGGCTCGGCGGGGCGGCACGGGGTTCACTCTGCTTGGACTGCACCGACTCCATGTCTTCGTCACTCGGCTCCCTCGCATAGTACTGGACTGGCTCGGACGCCTGACTTCCACGACGAGCCGGCTGGTCCGGTGACTTCGGACTGCCGCGGCTGGCACTCAGCCGACGCTGCTCTTCCAAGTATCGTTCCATCATCGCCGAAAACATGTTATGCAGGTGATCCGGCACTTGAAGGCTCTCCTGGGGGTCGGCTTGAGGGGCGACTTGGGGGGCGGCCGGGCTGCCAGATCGACATTCCTTTTTGATCCGCCCATCCGCGTCTTCCTCCTTCGGCTCTGGATCCGCCGTCGCCGTCCGAGCCTGTACGCTATACTGACTGGCTCTCTTCCGCTCGGGCGTATCCGGATCCTCACGTCCTCCAAGCCTCATGGCCGTCGCCACACGCGCTGCTCCCCTTGGGCCAAGCGTCATACGGGTGATACCCACCGATGAGTCGGATGAGTCCGCTTCCGAAGGGGCAGACTCGTACTGAGAAGAACCCGAGTGTATCCCGGCCGGTCTGCTTGCTGCCGGCGGCGTGGACGGCGCCACTCCAGTCGTGGCTGTCATCTTCTTCGACGGCGGCAAACAGCCCACTAGCGGTACCAAGCGGTCGTGCAATGCGCTGGATGCCTCCTTCAACTTGTCCACCTTCAGATCAAACAGCTCGCTCGGATCGAACACACCGGTGTTAATCTCGGCTTGTTTGAGTTGATCGAATAGTCCTCTAATAAGGGACACGTGGCCGTCTGAGAGAGTTGGGGGAGAGACGGGACCTTTCAATCCGCCTAGGATCTTCGGCCGTGTTATCTTCAGCACCTTATCCGCCCGCAAGAACTGCCCCAACTCGTGAAGATGGAAAGCACGCTCCAGGTCTGTATCCGTTGATAGGCCGTCCTGCTTTTCTTCTTCTTCTTCTTCGAAACGCGGCCTATCTTTGCGGGTCGGATAATCCGATTCCTGCCAATCCGGTCTCTTTAGGGGTAGGTGGGCCGGATCGCGACTTGGTCCCGATCCGGCCGGCTTCCCACTCCGGTCGTATCCGACTTCCGCTTCTTCTTTCTTAATTTTTTCTTCTTTTATATCCATAATATGCATTTGTTTGTTAGGATCATGGTCGAAACTATGATCCTTCCTCGGACTATGGTGACTTGCACCATAATCCGATCCGGCTCCAGCCGGGGTATAGCGGCCGGCACTACAGTGAGTAGTACCGTAATCCGGCACAGTACCGTAATCCGGCATAGTACCGTAATCCGGCACAGTACCATAATCCACCCCCGGCGGAGCCTCTAGGGGAGTAACTTCTTCTTTAATGTCGACCTCGAACTCCCCCAATCCGAGGCGACCATCGCATCCTTCCATCTTCAGCAGCATTGGGGGCGATATGCCTTCCCCCAATGCACCCGACACAACATCGTCAACAAATTTGACAGGATTAGGTCTTTCGCCCGCTAGGGACTCGCGGTGATATCCAGGGTCACCAAGAGATCCGGGCACGCGCACCATTGTGGTGTAGTCGCTCTCAGAAATTCTTCCTGAGATGCGAACACCCACGGGGGGCCCAGACGACTGACTGTCGGAGGGGGTACTCCGTCCATCCGAGTCATGATCCGATCCGGCATCCGGCCGGCTGGATCGGTCACTTCCATCACCTTGGTCGTGACGACTTGGATGATCTATGTTAAAAGCTCACCTTGTGTACCCGTCAGCACTGGCGGTTGTGCTCTCTTGATAGACCCTAGGGCGAAAAGTGTAAAGTCCGTCGAATAAGGAGACGAGGGTTAGGACTAGGGGTAGCTCCTGGGCGGAAATCGTCACCGGGGAGCTCGACTGGCAATATACTTGAACTTTGTATACTGCACGGCTGGACCGAGAATAATCGATCGGCCAGCCAAACCAATGATAATGAAGGGTAAATCCAAACATGTACGTAAAGGGGAATCCAAATATAATCCACAATCTTCCACAGAAAGCCAAAATGTTACCACTTCCCAATACTTAATATACCGTGTTCAAAACACGGGCGACTTGAGGTGAGTATACGAAACGCCGCGACTCCCGGTCAGGGGACTTCCGGTGGGTTACCTTAACCTTCCCCGGGCAAACCAATAGCAGCAAGAGGGGACCTTGTTAGCCCTCCGCAGTGAACCAATTAAAGCGACTTGTGTCTAAGAAAGCAAAACGTATACTGATTTATCCCTATATCCAATACTCCCTTTTGTGTAGCCTACCCAAATAGCCCGGCTAAACAGTTATGTGTCTTACCTGAAGTAGCCCGGATCGGGTGCTCTTTTATGTACCAACCCGGCCGGTACACCCAACCCAAATGGTACCAGCCCGACCGGTACATCGAACCCAGCCGGATCGGCCGGATGGCCATCCATCTAAGCTCACTTGCCGCTGGCGTCAGCACCTCCTTGGCAGCTCCACGTATGATCTGGGTGCCTCTTTCGTCCTCTAGAACACTCAACCTCTTTTAGGCCCCCTTCGCTCATACCTTCCGACCAATCCGCCCCTCAGCTGTCCGCCATCCGAGGTCGTCCTGTCCGCCTAGTCCGCTAGCCTAACTATCGACATCTTCAGTCGCACTCCTCCGGCCTGATTCCAGACCTGGCGCCGTCCGGCCGCTGGTAGATACGCTCGGCGACGGCCATCCGGCACCTATGCCCTTGGTCCACATTTTCTGCCAATCAGAAGGCGCCCTCTGGAAAGTACTTCACACCTTCCCATCAATTAATCATAAGTCACTTTACCACAGCCGCCCCTGAGTCGCGTCACAGCCGCACAACGGTTGAGGCACGACCTCACTGGAACCAAGTCGATCTGATCCTGCTTACCTATGCCTCGCTTTGGTACGTCGTCCGACTGATTTATAACAATTTTCGTGAACCTGGTCGGTCTCCCAGCCAGCTTGCAATCACATCCACAGATGCTGACTTTATCTTGATATATTTTCAGTCTTGCAAATCGACAAGGATGACATATGTTGTCTCATTCTCGTGGATGACGACTCGCCCGCCGGCGGGGTGGAAGTTGCAGAACCGCCCAATCCGTCCCGTACTCCCGATCTGGTGTTGGCGACCGCTGACGCTGAAACGGCGCTCCGCGGTCACGGCCAGGCTTGCGGTGACCGGGACAGATTGAAGACCGCCGTCTCTTCCCTTCAGGCGAAGCTCCGATCCTGTCAGGCTGACTCTGAAGTTCTGTCGCGGAGATGCATGAATTTTTGTGCGATGCTAGACCGCGTGGAACCCCGAATCTCTGAGCTGAAACGCAGTCGTCAAGAAGCAGTGGACGAAATAACCCGCCTCAGGGCAATTGTGGGCCAGTTTACGGACGCCCTGCAACGGGCCGCTGCGCCATCCGCCTCCATCTCCGAAGCGGCGAAGATGAAAAAAAGGCTGGAGGCGTTACCGCCCGAGTGGATAGCTTGGAGCACATCCAAGCTGACTTGGTCCAACAACTCGCCTCCGTCAACCGCCGGGTCGATGAAGCTGCCGTTCGGAAATCTTCCTCGGGACCGAGTGATCTTCAGAAGCAGGTGACAGATCTTGAAGGCCAAGTCGCCATTCTGACGGAAGAGAGAAACCGTCTCCGCATGCTGGCAGACGTCGTCGAACCCCTCCGGACTGCCAATCAGGAGTTGGTTCACCGATCAAATTTCAACGTAAGTGTCTTTTCTCTTCTTGTGTTGTAACACGGTCGCTTACGGTTTCCACGTCCTTATGTCTCCGCAGTCCAGCAGCTGGAACAGCTGAAGCAACAGTCTGCCGAGATTTCCGACGTGTTCCAAGAGCTTTTACATCTTCGTGTCCGACTCCGCCAGGTGTACCACGAATTAGAAACCGTGCGGGACAACCGAAACCACCTGCGCGAGTCCCACACTCAAGCTCTCCGCCATATTTTTTCTCTGGAGCAGCAGTTGCAAGAAGCCTCCCCCCGGTAACGGCAGCTGCGGTCTGAGCTCTACCAGGTCCAGCGAAGTCATCGTGACACCCATGATGAGCTGGCTTGGGCCGACCGTGCTTGCGCCGCCCTGCTGGACAAAGAGGATCGTATTAGGTCCCTGTTGTGCGAATACAAGACCAGCTCGAAACGACTCGAAGCCAGACCGCTCCTCTCTTACAAGCTCCTTTGAGTGCACGAGAGGCCATCTTGGCCATCTTGGGGATGGTGGATCAGTGGAAAACCTCCCCACCGAAATCATCCCGGTTATCTGTTTCAGCAGAATCAGGACCTGGGGAGCTTCCCGCCGGCCCTAATCCGCCCCCGGCCGGTTCGGACCTCTCGTCCGCCTTGGCGGGATCGGGGAGCGGAAAGCGTCCGACCAGTTCTAACCCTTCCTTGGCCGGTTCCGATCCGCCATCCGCCTCCCCCTAACGAGAAAAAGGAGCGAACCCTCCCCCTCGCGCCGATGTCATCCGGGCTATTCGGACGGCGAAAACGAACTTGAGTCGGACAGCGATGACAGCTTGTTCGCAAGGAGGTCCGCTGCTGTATCTCCACCCGTTTCACCAGGGAGAACTGGTCTCACACCTGGTTCGTCATCTAGCTCCGAAGATAACTCGGAATCCGGCTCCGCAGTTGCTTCACCGTCCGGATCGCCGGCTGCTTCGCCATCCGGATCGGCCCTCCGTCTGATTCATCCTCGGGTTCAGGTCCGCCTCCCCCTAAGTATATATATGATGATGACGAAGAAGAAGACGAGGATTACGACGACCAGCAGATGTGTGCCGCGTTGTCTCCCTCTCGCGCGGACACCCGTCGTCGTATCTCAAATTCTGGTAGCCAAACGATGGATCACCCGGATTCTGATCAGATTATCGATTTGCAGACTCCGCCGCCGGCAGGTTTTGGCTCCGGAGGGTATGAGCCGACTGATTCCTCTTTGCCCCCCCGGCACTGTCGACACCCCGGCTTCTCAGGTCGCCCGTACCCCAAATTCCAACGTTGTGACAGAGAAGAAGGTGGAGGAAAATGAGGATGACATCCCCAATCAGTGGTTGATTCTCGTCCTGAGCGATCCAAGAGAACCTCTCTCCAAAACTCCGGCCAAAAACCGGCGGTCAGCTCTAGCCGGACCCCGTCCCAAACGTCGATCCAGCCGGACGGCGACCAAACCCAAGATACGGCGGAACACTCTAGCCCCTGCGCCCCCTTTTCCTAAACTTCCGCTTTTGTGGCTGCCGGACGGGCACTTCCCCAGTGAGGCGGATCGGTCCGCCATCTAGCCTTGGCCGGTCGAGCAGCTGAGAAATTTAAGTCTTGCTGATATCTCCAGTTCTCAGCTCGCTCACTCTCTGTCCCGTCCGCCTCTCTGGATATTCCCTCGGTCACGCAAGTCGCCTCCATTAGAGGCTTGGCGTCCCAACATGATGAGGTCGGGCGCCATCGACGCGCTCATGAAGACCGAGCCTTGGAGGATCTTGGCTACTGAAATGCCAGATATGGGACTTCCGTCCGGCCCATGGTTTACGGAATTCAAAACGAGATTCCAGGACTTCGCTGTGGCCCATGCCTGGTCCATCTGAGAATCCACCCATTTTCTGTACATTTCTGCAGAAGATAAGCGAGTGGACGAATCTCTCCGAGCATATTCCGCTGCCCGGAAAAATCGGCGAGGACGGGCTTCCGAAGCATGGGTCCGCTTATGTGCATTTGTATGGATGGCATCCGGGATGGTGTTCGTGATCTGGACCTGTTTCTCTCCCCGTTTATACTCCATCTGCCGAACCAAAGGTGCGGAGGTGCAGCGGAGGGCGGAACGTGATACCCAGGCCTAGGTGCGGGGGATCAGACTGCCTCTCTTTCCGAATCTCTGGAGGCCATCGACCGGCAAGATCCTTGGCGCCATCAATACCGCAAACGGCCCTTCGACCACCCTGAACTTCGAGTGGCTCGGCTTCGCAGCAAGTATAATCGTCCATAGGGATGGACAACTGGACTCTTTTGATTCTTTCATTTTCTTCGTTTCCTTTTCAATACGTCCATCCGTGCTTCTTTCATCTTCCACTTCAATCTTTTACTTCGACCTTTACCCCTGATTAGTCACGCCCAGTCGGCTTGTGGGTCTGCCTAGAGGGACCTCTTGTTGCCACGGGGCATCCCTTGGTCCGGTCGAGTCTGAATGCCTTGTTCCCAGTCCCGGCCGCCATACTCCTCTTCTTCGGGACGGTCGGTTCCGGGTGGATGGTCCTCGTACCTAGCGGCCGGTTTGATTATCTCCGCCAGCTTGCTCATTTCTGCCAGTCCGTCCAACAATCTTGGATCCGAAACGGTGGGGCCGATCAGATATCGCATGGCCAAGGTGGCCAGATGGTCTGCGCTGTTGTTCCACATTTGTTTGACATGTAACAGTTCGTGTTCCGGCCATTTCCGTAAGGCGGACATAACCAGATCGTTTAACAGTCTCAGCCGGGGCGCCTTGCAATCTATATCTCCTGTGATTTGCCGGATCACCAGATTGGAGTCACCACATATGATGATCCGCCCCTGCGTCCGGCCAGCCAGCAGATCTAGGCAAAGTAAAAGCCCTCTGTACTCCGCTTCGTTCACAGTTATGCCAGGCGTGAAATCTGAAGCGGCCGTGACCACTTTCCATTCGGGCAACTTCCACAAAATAGCACTATAGGCCCCGACTCCCTTCTTTACACTCGCCGACCCGTCAAAACTCAAAACCATTAGTCCTCCGTGGGTCCCACTGTTGGCGGCGGTAATATGATGGATTGTCGAGGCTGCTTCCGAGGCGCTATAGCTATCAGTGCTTCCTCCACTTCTGCCCTTGGGGTAATGCTGGCCGCCAGCGTGCCCAGTATCTCCTCTTCTCCTTTAGTACACTTGATTACTTCGAGAGACCACTGCGACAACAGAGCAGCCCATCTACCCAGCCGGCCGTCAATTCCATTTGCCGTCAGAAGCCATGACAGGGTCGATCGTCTTGATAGCACCTTGATAGGCCGAGACACCAGCATAGTATAGCACACATCCAGGATCCGCAATAAGGCCAAAACTTCTTTATCCACTAGCCCGTAGTTAACTTCATTAGCCTTCAGGGTCCGGCTGGTGAATGTCACAGGACAGTACACTTCGTCATGATCTTGAATAAGGGCAGCTGAGATGGCCCATTTGTTAGCGTAGATGATGACCACAGTAACCTTATTTAACATCAAAATGCTTCAGGACAGGTGTATCGCCATCTTCGCCTTCAACATGCCAAAGGCTACCATCGCTCGGGTCATGTGGTCGTCCGGCTGGCCGCACAGGAATTCGGCGGCCGGCTGCCTATCGGGGCAGACAAGAGCGTCGTCTCATTGGCCGAAATATTTGACAAGGGCCGCATCCCATTGGCTGATATTCCTGGCTCGGCTCGCGCTTCCACTTGCCTATCCTGCTCTCTCAGCTTGTGGTAATCCACCTCCCGTAATTCATACAAAACCGCCGCATAGACCGCGAAATCCTCAATGAACCGACTGTAGTAATTCAGGCTGCCCAAAAAGGATTGCATAGCCTTTAGAGACCGCGGGAAAGGCAGATTACTCAAGGACTCCAAATCCTTCGGATTAGCTTCCAATCCGGCGATCGAAACCTGATGACCCAAATAGGTCACCTTAGTCTTTCCCCAGAAACTCTTAGCCACACTAATCGAAAAATTCCAACTTTTCACACGTAATCAACAACTTCTCCACTTTGTCACACAATAAATCCCAGGTAGTTGCCGTAACGAGAATGTCATCAATGTAAGACCGCCGCCCCAAAACTGAAGGTTTTGGGTCGGGGTTCGGGTCACCTTCGGTGAACACATCCCCGACCAGAGCCGGATCTTGATCCGCCTTGATCTTGAAGTGTCCGTACAGCGCGTTATCTATCAGCCGTTGATAAATCTGCGGAGCATTCTTCAGACCGAACGGCATCCGGTTCCACTCGAACAACCCGAAGGGCGTCACGAACGCAGAGATCTCCCGTGCACGATCGGTCATAGAGACCACCCATAATCCACTGGCCATGTCCAATGAGCAATACCACAAAACTTTATCCAAGTTCTCCAACAAATCGTTTATCAACGGCATCGGGTAAACCATCAGCTTACTCAGCCAGTTCACCAGCCGGTAGTCAATACATAGCCTCTTATCCACCCCATTCTTCTTGGTAATGATTACAATGGGCGAAGCTCATGGCGAGGTGGACGGCTGAATTATCTTGGCGGCCAGCAATCCCTTAATAAGCTCTGACAATTTTCCCGATACTGGGGGGGCGACTCTTCGGCTTCTTTGTCTTTGCAACCGGCTTGGCGTTTCCCACATCAATTTCGCATACCGCCCCATGGGCGGCCGGAGGAAGTGCGTTTCCTGGTCCGATCAGCAGATGCTTTCGTTTTCATATGATATCTTTCAGTCTGCTGATCTCTTCCGGGGTGTCACTTGCAGATCGTCAATAGTAACCGCAGGGGGGCAGGGGGTTACCTCAGGTAGCACCGCCATCTGATCCTCACTGCCTTCAACATATAGCTCGCCCCCTTCATGAATGCAGACTTGGTCAGCTTCGACTAATTTGGGATCCTGATCGGCCGGCTGGGTCGATCCGCCTCCGGCTATTTCCGAATCCTGATCGGCCGACTGATTCGATCCGCCTTCGGCTATTTCCGAATTCTGTTCGGCCGACTGGGTCGATCCGCCATCATCTCGTTCATCAAACCATCCGGAATCGGGTGACCGCACATGTAACTCTGTCGTGTCCTTTCTCCCGATTCCGTCATTCGTCCGTCTTCATCGGGGTGGGCAAACCAGTTCAGCGATCAGGGAATAGTTTCGGCCAATACGTTCAGCCGGAACCGGCGACGGCCGGCTCCGAGTCAGTATCTTAGAAGGGGTCCGGTACTCTAGCACCATTGGAGTCTGGTCCTCTTCCTCTTCTTCCTCTTCGCTGTCCAAATCGGTGGTTGCCTGAAAGGCCAGGAGATGCCACTCGATATAGCGACTTGAGCCAATAGTGACATAGCCCGGCCGGCGGGGCACCTTGTCCTCGGCCAGCCACATTCCAATGATCA
>MIQA02001864.1:0-13657 GCA_001887855.2 Sclerospora graminicola | reverse complement strand
TCGTGAGTTGGAAATTCAAAGGATTGCTCACAATAAATATCGTTGGAAAGTTCCTGTCGGACAAGAAGTCTCGCATACTCGAATAAAATTGGGGCGTTGGTTGACAGCGATTATCCTAGCATCTTCTCGAGTGCAAATTGAGGAAAGTATTGGCATGGCACCTCCAATCAAACTTTTCAGATGTCCGGATGTGTTGAAGCAATACAAATGGACTGTTTTCAAACCTGGTATAGTGAAAGGTTGTACGGAGAAAAATTGCTCAACAATATTACTACATCAATCAGTAAATGGAATCTATTGGACACTTGACGCTACAGAACCTTTGTTTCATGACAAAGGTAAGGAAGTAAACATCAAAACAGTGGTGTGTTACCCACACCCTGAATTACATCAATTTGGATGGCCTCTCGACGAAGAAACAGCATTTTGGCGAATACCACAAGCGATTAAACGGTATTTCAAGAGAATGTATCATGAGTATATCGCAGTGCGACTACCAGAAATGATAATTAGATGGGAAAAGAAACACAAGAGAGACGAATGGTGGAGAATTTCCAGAATCAAACACCTAAACAATTGTGGAATCACAAACATCTTTTAACGGATTACCAGGCATGGGTAATTTATCGCATGGCTACTCATCAGCTAAATACATTTTACCAAAAGGGGAACGGGACACAAATTTGTCCGCTTAACCCCGATTGTCCTTTGAAAGATCAAGATATCGCACATATCTTTTGGGGTTGTGTCAGTGCCTGTCTCATTTGGTCCCAGTGGCTCAGTCATTGGATGGGGGTAGCAGTGGACGAACAGTCACTAAGTAAATTTAAGCGCCATATCGTGACTCGTCAATCGCCTGACATAAGCGATCGTATTCGAGAAATGATGATGGTGAAATTTGGAGTTAAAGCCTCCTCTTGCAAGAAACAATTCCGACGCTTATGGTGGGGATTTTGTGGAATTATAGTGGGATGGTTGTGGCAGTTGCGCAATCAATCAATTTTCAATGGTTTAAGACATAAGTCAGCAGAAACCATCAATTTCCTATGGGCTCAAAGCAGAGCCCAACTAGACACAGTTGCTTCATATGAGCAACAACAACCTTCGACGAGAGAAGAGGGAATGCGATTACAATTGTGTATCCAGTGCGTATTTGACACTTTACCAGCACCGCGACCGACAGCGAGAAGATACTAGGCATCCGAGCAATTGTATTCCCAGGAAGATCCAGACCCTCATTTAATTTCTAGGATAAGGTATTATATGGTAGCCAATAGTTAATAACTAAAATGGACTACTTTATACGAAATTTTTGGTAACAGTTCTCAATTTGCTTTATCGCACACACCTGGCTCAGGTGGATTGAAGAACGACCGAGAACGTTAATAGCTACTACTACAATGCGCGTCCCGGACCCTGGGTCCGGTCCACCATCTAGCGGTGGCATGTCGGCAGACCCGACGAGCGATGAAAAGGAGCTATCTGGCTTACCTGGAAAGGAGGGTGAGGAAGATAACTCGGCGAGTGGGGAAGGAAAGGAGGTTGACGAACCTCATGTATCAACTACGGAGACCATTGAACCTGATTCGACGGAGAACCAGGTGAATTCAGCTGGTTGCCGTAAACATGATTCCACGATTGATACTTCGACAGGTGGTACATCGAAGACATCAGAAATCAGAATCATGGATGAAACTGTACCACAATCCGGAAATAAAAAGGTCAAAGTTAATTCAGCTGAGGACCTAGCCGGGGCATTGAGGGCTGCACTGGAAAATGCTTCCAAGACCTCACCGAAGGTTAAAGCATGGTTGGACACCATGCAACAATTATTTACGCAAGTTTTTGTAAAGGCCAAGGTTCCAGCGTCTAAGTTGGCTCCTAGTGCAAAACGCTTGCCTAAACTAAAAAAAGGCGAAAGTGAATGTCTCCTGGAGCTTTTTGAGCACATTGTGGTGAAAGAGAAACAGGAATGGTCAGAATGGAAACAACGAATTGTTGGGGCGGCTATCAGCGCGCAGAAGTCAAACCAAACATTCGAAGGAATTTTAAGGAAAATGATCGGACAGGCAGCTGTACGTCAAGCGGGTCAAGATCCGCCCCCATTATCAGGTTGGGCGGCGAAAATCGTACCTCACGGAAAAATTAATCGTGCAGAAAGTGAACACGACTGATTTTCTTTTCCGTAAGGAAATGTATGAAGGGACGTTGATCCCTGAACTACGAAAAATATGTGAGAGGGAATACGCTAAGTTTGCACCGACTAAACTTAGGGATGGAACCGATCACGAATGGACAATTGTGCAAGGACTTTTGGAAGGAAATATTATCGCAAGACGAATTCCACAATTTGTCAAAAGGATAATGTCACCGGAACATCATGTGCGTTTGATTCAAACAATAAGAGCTCAGGTGGAAGGATGTTTGATCATGGACATGAAGGGTGAAAGTCCGATTAAAGCGGCTTTTCTAAGTACGAAGTGCATACAAGAAAGTATCGCCACTGCTGCAGCGACTAGGTCGAAAGGTTCAAAAGAGTTATGGGCGATGATTGCCCAGGTGAAAACGATAAGTTACAATGCTAACAATCATTCGATTTACTTCCACTTTTACACCCGTGACATGGCGGAACAATGCGTGGGAGTCAAGGTACCATTTCATCGGTACGATCATACGGTTTATAACGTACACAAGCGTAAGGAAGATGGTGACGACTCGATATGGAACAACCAAGCGGACTGTAATGGAGAAAAATACACTCAAGCCGCTAACTATACTTGTGTGTTAGGGAATGTGTCACGAACTACTGACCTGACACAATTATATGCTATGTTGAAAAAGGTACTGGATGTACCGTTTCAATTAGAAGATATGGATAATGGAGGACCCTTGTCGGAAAACTCCACATCCGTGGGCTTAACATTGGCCACGAAGAATTGTCCAGAAAAGCTGATTAATATAAGCCGTTTGTATTGGAATCAAGTAATGGTAATAATTGAACACCCCAAAATGAGGGGTCGGCGTCAATGTTTACGCTGTGGTGAGTTGGGGCACCCAATGAAACAATGTACGATTACGGTGGAAGAAATACAAAAGACACGATGCATCATAATCGCTACCGAGGACACGGAAAAAGTGGAGGAGTTCGTGGAAACCTTTTCCAGTATGGACGATTTGAGGAATCAAATTGATACTCACAGAAAAGCTACTGTTGACGGAATCAATAGTAAACACGATGAAGCAAAGAACGAGGAAGAAAAAGAAAGTGAGAATCCTATTTCATCAGCTTCTTCCGATACGGACATATCAAATCAACAAGAGGAAGCCCGAACACAGAATTCCTCCAGCCAAGGAACATCGTCGGACGGGGTTAATGTTACGGTAAAAAAAAGACTAAAAACAAAAAACGGCCGATCAATCAACAGCACACCGAAATAAAAAAGGTGTTAACCTCAACCTCAACACCAGGAAGTAACACTCAGGGTCAAGGAAAGGACAACAAGCAGGCATTCAATGTAGCGAATGGCGGCACTAAAGAAAAAGAGTGGGTACATCGAAGTACCACTCAAAAAGAAATAAACATCACTGGCGAAAAGATCCACCAATCTATTGGGGACCATGTCAAACAGGAAGGCCACGGCAACGGAACAAAAATTAAGAAATCGCCAGATGCAGACCACAACGAGCACCATGACTTAAAAAAATCTAGAGTCACCCAAGGACAATCAATTACGTAAACAGTCACAACAAACAGTTTGTCTAATTGAGGAAGGAAAGATCAAAGACAAGATAAGGGATATATTGGATGATCTAAAAGTCAGCAACGGTTCCATGGAGGATTTTCCTTTGAGAGAACTAAATACTACCTCACATCAAAAAAAGTTACCTTAGCAGAGGCAGAAACGCTTATGGGTATAAGACGTATTGCAACACCGGCGACAGGAAACTGTCAGGTGTATGCAATATGTCAGGCACTCGCGACGCTGCAATTTCAAAAGGAAAACGTGGAAGTGTTGGAAAATTTAGCCCGGCTGATTGAGGAAGGATGTCATATTCGTGCTCTGCTTGATTTCGAAATAAAATTCCCTGCAGGAATCCGTAAACACACTTTATTGGGATTAGGAAGAGGATATGAAAAAATCTCAGCGAAGGAGTCAGTTAGCGAATTTAAACTTTATCTCAGGGACTTCGCAACCAGTGGATCTAAGATCACAGATACAGTTCCACAGAAGGCATGGGGAAGCAACGATACTTTGGCCAGAATAAGTACGTTACTTCAGAAAGACATCTTTGTCATAAATATAAGTGCAAGGATGGAAGAACCTGGCGTAATTCATTACGCACCAGAAACACGTAACAGAAAAAACAACTGTTACATGATGAGTGGAGAGTATCCAATGTCATTACAGAACTGTATTGACACAGTAAGAAGGTTAAAGCAAAAGGAGCCAAAGAATCATACGCAATGGCCAATAGTTCTTTTCTTTAAAGAAGCACATTACTCGGCGTATATTCATGGGTTAAGAGCTGTAGAGGATAAATCTGACGGTGAAGTGGATGTAATCATGACTGACAATAGTAGTGGTAGTGAGTCAGACGACGATTACGATGATGATCGATATATTAACATTCAAAGTGGAAGAAATGGGGATATCGTTATGGATGATGTCTCAGACCAAACAGAGAAGGATAAAGGAATCCTAGTAGATATGAACGACCAACAGAAACGGCAGGCTGAAGAATGGGATGAATTGACGGAGGATATTATTAATAGACTTGGAGGACCGTCTATTCATGATTATTTTAAATGTGATTTTGAGCAGATTATTCTGACTCATGATCCTGGTTTGCTAGAAGTACTTCACTTTTTAACGGATAAAGTCGGGCGGCAATCTATTCCAGAACAAATTCAGTTCCTGGAAGCGGATTTGACTCAACCGGATACCCGTGAGAAAGTGATGCGTCAATACAACATACCAGAATCGGTATTGCACCAATGGTACCATCGCAGCTGGTTAGATATGCAAAATAGTAATGAACAAAAATTACTAGGGTCAGCTTCGGATGATGTGGAACAACCAGAAGGTGAACACGATACATTAATTGAGGAACACGAAAGAACAACCAAAGCCAAACGGTTGTGTATACGTATAGATCTTAACGAAAAAGGTTCACAGGTTTTTACGAAACCAATCCGGTATGTACGCGGAACAGACGTCCCAGTTATTCAACTTCAGCGTGAATTAGTGGATGACTTCAATAACTGTGTTTCAAGTCCAAAAGAGTCTACAGAACATTGGATCAAAGCTTGGGGTTCATTAGAGGCAACTTGGAAGCAACAGACCACAGTGCTCTTTCCACACCTAAATAAAGGTCCAGATATATGGAAAACAGCAGCGGATAAGGAGAGCATTCTTCTTTTGGAATTATTACAAACTTTTGATGGAGCCCCATACATACTAGATAGTATAACAACAGAGACGTTGATTGCTCTCACTCGAATATGGCGTGAACAATGTTGGTGTGCCATGTTAGAACAAGGCAAAAATTATGGTATTGAAGGGGTGCAAGCTGCATGGTTTGGTGCTTGGGAGCAGAGATATTTGGCACTGAAAGCACCAGAACAGCGGACATTAATTATTCACAGCACTCAAGAATGGAATGAATTACGCCGTAATCATTATGGCGGTGTCAAATTAATCCGATTATGTGCTCCAATGAGGAAATCTTCATTGGCAAGATACCTGATAAGCGCATATATTTATGCTGAGCAATTCGCAGCTATGGTGGGAGAAGATTATCTTGAGAGTGATTCCATAATGGATTTGTTGAGACGTCACTTTAAGGTACAGACATCTTATAAAGACTATGGTGAAGGATTTAATAAAGTATTGGACGAAGAAGGATCAGCCTGGACAGACTTACATGAATGGATGAATATCATTGCGGATCGCTTCCTTAACATCCCTGACTCTCCAAAGCATAACTCAGATGAATCTCAAGGTTCATCTCCCTGTTACTAAGGGCAACGAACAGATAAGTGATATAGTCACCCATGATTACTTTGATTTGTCATCGATGGATAGTTACGCGAAATACAGGCTATTACAGGAAATGGAGTTCCAGTCGATAACATCAGAATCATATAATCAAAAGGGGGAGACCTCTCTCACCATATTGACGCAAAATGTAAGAGGTTTCAAGAAAACAGATATTATTAGATGGTTAACATCGTGGAGATATATGAAAGAGTCACATCAGCCCCACATTTTGGTACTCCAAGAAACTCATATTACCTCTTCAGAGACAGCCTTAGAATATACAAAGCAATGGAATCGTTTATGGGGAATTTATAACAGTGACCAAGAACATGCATATTGGAGTATTGGAGATGATAAAACGGGTGGAGTAGCAGTATTATTTCACCCAGATCAAGCCAAGCTCATAACTCCGTGTAAAAATCACCTCTGGTCATCACGTTTCATCATGGTAGAGTGGAAAACTACGATGATTGTCAATATTTACGCTCCAGCTAGCAATTCCAACGAAAGAGAAATTTTCTTTACAGAAGTGGAACACATCCTTTCAAGCAAATGGGATAAAATGATACTATGTGGTGACTTTAATTGTGTTGAATCCCCAGTGATTGATCGCTTAGGTGGAGAACGTAACAATAACACTGAGAGTATCAGTCTATCTCGTCTGGTGGAAAAATATCAGTTAATGGATGCGAGGGCGCTTATAGGATCAATCTCTGCTGAAGACAAATTAGACCCGAGTGAACACTTTACTTATTGGAAAGGCAACTCGGCTAGTCGAATTGATCGATTTTATGTGTCCAAACGATTAACAGCATTAACCCAGTGGCTGGAAGTCAGTGAACCGCCTGTCTATTCAGACCATGCTCAAGTTCAGCTCTACTTATCATAAAAGAGACTGACAAAAAAAAAGAATATTTCAACCAGAGGCCACGGTACCTTTTTTTTGGATCATCTCAATTGAGTACACACGACAAGATAGAGGAGGCATTACGAACAATATTGAATAATCGAAATTCAGTTGACACGGAGTGGGACCAACTGAGTGCTAAAATTGTGACCACTCTTTTCCGTCTGGCCAAGAAATCCGCACGGCGTAGAAGACGAAGAGTAAGTCAACTTCGAAGTTCATTAAGAAGTAATGCACGAACACGGAAACATCTGGTAACAGCTATAGCAGAGACAATTCAAAAGTCGCATAAAATACGTCAAGGAAGAAGACTGCATCGGAAAGAGGAGGATTTACGATGGCTTTACAAAAAGACTTCAGTGCGCGAAAAAGATCAAACGGTATCACAGATAACAGTACCTATCGAATCAAATATGCTTCCTGGAACGACGATACCAGATAAATTTGCGTTTATTTGGCGAGGAATTCTAGGGGTTGAGCATCGTGATGTACTATTACCAGACTTTCAACGGAAAATGGCAGATTTGTTTACAATTCCTTCCACTCGAATGGTGTCAGCAGAGCAGAATAACTTGTTAATGGCCCAGATAGAGGAATGTGAAGTTTTAAATGCTATTAAGCGACTGGAAAGACGTAAAGCAGCCGGGTCTGACGGATTAAACAATATTTTTTTCAAGGATTTTGCTGAAACTTTAAGTCCGACGTTGACAAAGTTATACAATCGATTACTTGAAGGACACCAGTGTCATTCCAACGAGCACTGGTGTTACCTTTGAGAAAAAAGGTGATTCAGCAGACGCACTAGATTACAGACCTATTTCGTTACTACAAACTGGTTACAAAATTTTTGCGAAAATACTGGCATTACGTTTACAAACCTTCTTAGGGTTACTAATCGGTGACACACAGCAAGGCTTTGTGTCAGGTAGACGTATGGAAAAGGCAGTCGCAATCATGATGGCTACCCTACAAACTGAACAAACCCATCAAGGCCAGTTTTTATCAAACGGAGAGTGTCCTGGAATTTTATTTTTGGATTTCGCTAAAGCCTATGATACTGTGGATAGACAGTATCTATATCAGGTGTTATCGCTCTTTGGGTTCAGTACAGGTTTTGTGAACTTAATTAGAAATTTACATGACGGTACTACAGCTGAATTTCTAGTAAACAATCAGATTTCTCAACCAATAGAAGTCTGCTCAGGGATACGTCAAGGTTGTCCATTGGCGCCACTGTTATTCATTTTAGCTGTGGAACCACTGGCGTTGGCTATTCACCAGGAGAAGGAAATAGATGGTATCAACATTGGTATAGGTTTGGCTTCTGACAAGCACCAATTCTCGGCATTTGTGGATGATTCCACCATTTTCTTACAGAAAGCTGATCAGATGGGAAAAGCATTGGAAGTGGTTAAACGATTTGGAGAAATGGCAGGGCTGAAAGTACAACCTAAAAAGAGTAAATTTCTATTTCTGAGACCAACAATCCTTCCGAAAGAATGGGGTGGTATACCAGTCTTAAAGAAAGGAGAATCAACACGTTATCTTGGTTATGAAATTGGTCTAGGCAATATGACGGAAGTTAACTGGGGTCAGCGTATCCAACAAATACATCGGAGATTAGCGACAGCAGTGTCGTGCTCTCTTTCGATTATGGATAGAGTTATGTTATTCAATACGGTGGTGTTACCGGCGATCACATTCACAGCAAAAGTATTTGATCCTCCGGAACACATTATGAATAAACTCATACAAATCCAAAAGAGATTTATTTGGTCCCAGAGTACAGATGGAGGACCAGCACGTCACAAAATGTCCCCGATTTTAATCTATACTCCTAGGGAAGCTGGAGGACTCGGACTAGTATCCATACCATTAGCACTACAGGTGTAACGACTAAAGGATGCGACAACATGGTTACTCAGTGCAAATGATATTTACAAAACGGCATGGTTGATCTGGAGGTTTTCACATTGGTCTCCTGATGAATCTTTACGAATATCTCCTATGCAAAGGAGGCATTTTACGTTATGTAAGAATATGACAATTTCCAGAAAAATTGGTACACTGAGCCAAGAATTAGGTTGGTGGTTAAGTCCGACTACGACCCAACGTAAGCACTTAATGACATACGTGAAGAGGAATTTACCATCTCTGATATCACGGATACAATGTGAACCTGGAACACATTCGTATGGCTTAAAAGAATCTGAAGTGCTTGAATTATGTGTTAATGTGGACAATATACCCTATCACAATCTACTTCCAGAACATTATCAGGTATTCTGGGGTACATTTAGCTGGGTAAGAAATCCATGGATTCCTGAAACTCAGGCAACAACATTAGCACCTAACAAATATGATCGTATTCCAGAATCCAGTATTCGAGAGTTGGAAATTCAAAGGATTGCTCACAATAAATATCGTTGGAAAGTTCCTGTCGGACAAGAAGTCTCGCATACTCGAATAAAATTGGGGCGTTGGTTGACAGCGATTATCCTAGCATCTCCTCGAGGGCAAATCGGGGAAAGTATTGGCATGGCACCTCCAATCAAACTTTTCAGATGTCCGGATGTGTTGAAGCAATACAAATGGACTGTTTTCAAACCTGGTATAGTGAAAGGTTGTACGGAGAAAAATTGCTCAACAATATTACTACATCAATCAGTAAATGGAATCTATTGGACACTTGACGCTACAGAACCTTTGTTTCATGACAAAGGTAAGGAAGTAAACATCAAAACAGTGGTGTGTTACCCACACCCTGAATTACATCAATTTGGATGGCCTCTCGACGAAGAAACAGCATTTTGGCGAATACCACAAGCGATTAAACGGTATTTCAAGAGAATGTATCATGAGTATATCGCAGTGCGACTACCAGAAATGATAATTAGATGGGAAAAGAAACACAAGAGAGACGAATGGTGGAGAATTTCCAGAATCAAACACCTAAACAATTGTGGAATCACAAACATCTTTTAACGGATTACCAGGCATGGGTAATTTATCGCATGGCTACTCATCAGCTAAATACATTTTACCAAAAGGGGACCGGGACACAAATTTGTCCGCTTAACCCCGGTTGTACTTTAAAAGATCAAGATATCGCACATATCTTTTGGGGTTGTGTCAGTGCCTGTCTCATTTGGTCCAAGTGGCTTAGTCATTGGATGGGGGTATCAGTGGACGAACAGTCACTAAATAAATTTAAGCGCCAAATCGTGGCTCGTAAAGCGCCAGACATAAGCGATCGTATTCGAGAAATGATGGTGGTGAAATTTGGAGTTAAAGCCTCCTCTTGCAAGAAACAATTCCGACGCTTATGGTGGGTATTTTGTGGAATTATAGTGGGATGGTTGTGGCAATTGCGCAATCAATCAATTTTCAATGGTTTAAGACATAAGTCAGCAGAAACCATCAATTTCCTATGGGCTCAAAGCAGAGCCCAACTAGACACAGTTGCTTCATATGAGCAACAACAACCTTCGACGAGAGAAGACGGAATGCGATTACAATTGTGTATCCAGTGCGTATTTGACACTTTACCAGCACCGCGACCGACAGCGAGAAGATACTAGGCATCCGAGCAATTGTATTCCCAGGAAGATCCAGACCCTCATTTAATTTCTAGGATAAGGTATTATATAGTAGCCAATAGTTAATAACTAAAATGACTACTTTACACGAAAAATAAATAAATAAAAAAAATAAAAAAAATTAGGTACCAGTTCTCAATTTGCTTTATCGCACACACCTGGCTCAGGTGGATTGGAGAACGACTAAGAACCTTAACAGCTACCACGACAATGCGCGTCCCGGACCCTGGGTCCGGTCCACCATCTAGCGGTGGCATGTCGGCAGACCCGACGAGTGAAGAGATGGAGCTATCCAGCTCACCTGGAAAGGAGGGTGAGGCGGATAACTCGGCGCGAGGGGAGGGAACAGAGGTCGAAGAATCTCACGCTCCAACGACTACAACCACTGAACCTGATTCGACGGAGAGCCAGGTGAACTCAGCTGGTTCCCGTAAACATGATTCTAAGATTGATACTTCGACAGGTGGTACATCGAAGACATCAGAAATCAGAATCATTTCTGAAACCGTACCACAATCCGGAAATAAAAAGGTCAAAGTTAATTCAGCAGAGGACCTAGCCGGGGCATTGAGGGCTGCACTGGAAAATGCTTCCCAGACCTCACCGAAGGTAAAAGCATGGCTAGACACCATGCAACAACTATTTGTGCAAGTGTATGTAAAGGCCAAGGTTCCAACATCTAAGTTGTCTCCTAGTGCGAAACGCTTGCCAAAACTCAAAAAAGGAGAAAATGACTGTCTCCTGGAGCTATTTGAGCACATTGTGGTCAAAGAGAAACAGAATTGGTCAGAATGGAAACAACGAATTGTTGGTGCGGCTATCAGTGCGCAGAAGTCAAACCAAACATTCGAAGGAATTTTGCGGAAAATGATAGGACAGGCAGCTGTACGTCAAGCGGGTCAAGATCCGCCCCCACTTTCAGGTTGGGCGGCGAAAATTGCACCCAAGGAAAAATCAATCGTGCAGAAAGTTAACACGACTGATTTTCTTTTCCGTAAGGAAATTTATGATGGGACGTTGATCCCTGAACTACGAAAAATCTGTGAGAGGGAATACGCTAAGTTTGCACCAACTAAACTAAGGGATGGAACCGATCACGAATGGACAATTGTGCAAGGACTTTTGGAAGGTAATATTATCGCAAGACGAATCCCACAATTTGTCAAAAGGATAATGTCACCAGAACATCATGTGCGTTTGATTCAAACAATAAGAGTCCAGGTGGAAGGATGTTTGATAATGGACATGAAAGGTGAAAGTCCGATTAAAGCGGCCTTTCTAAGTACGAAGTGCATACAAGAAAGTATCGCCACTGCTGCAGCGACTAGGTCGAAAGGTTCAAAGGAGTTATGGGCGATGATTGCCCAGGTGAAAACGATAAGTTACAATGCTAACAATCATTCGATTTATTTTCACTTTTACACTCGTGACATGGCGGAACAATTCGTGGGAGTCAAGGTAACATTTCATCGGTACGATCATACGGTATATAACTTACACAAACGTAAGGAAGATGGTGTCGACTCGATATGGAACAACCAAGTGGACTGTAATGGAGAAAAATACACTCAAGCTGATTACTATGCTTGTGTGTTAAGGAATGTGTCACGAACTACTGACCTGACACAATTATATGCTATGTTGAAAAAGGTATTGGATGTACCGTTTCAATTAGAAGATATGGATAATGGAGGACCCTTGTCGGAAAACTCCACATCCGTGGGCTTAACATTGGCCACGAAGAATTGTCCAGAAAAGCTGATTAATATAAGCCGTTTGTGTTGGAATCAGGTAATGGCAATAATTGAACACCCCAAAATGAGGGGTCGGCGTCAATGTTTACGATGTGGTGAGTTGGGTCACCCAATGAAACAATGTACGATTACGGTGGAAGCAATGCAAAAGCCACGATGCATCGTAATCGCTACCGAGGACACGGAAAAAGTGGAAGAGTTCGTGGAAACCTTTTCCAGTATGGACGATTTGAGGAATCAAATTGATACTCACAGAAAAGCTACTGTTGACGGAATCAATAGTAAACACGATGAAGCAAAGAACGAGGAAGAAAAAGAAAGTGAGAATCCTATTTCATCAGCTTCTTCCGATACGGACATATCAAATCAACAAGAGGAAGCCCCAACACAGAATTCCTCCAGCGAAGGAACATCGTCGGACTGGGTTAATGTTACGGTAAAAAAAGACTAAAAACAAAAAACGGCCGATCAATCAACAGCACACCGAAATAAAAAAGGTGTTAACCTCAACCTCAACACCAGGAAGTAACACTCAGGGTCAAGGAAAGGACAACAAGCAGGCATTCAATGTAGCGAATGGCGGCACTAAAGAAAAAGAGTGGGTACATCGAAGTACCACTCAAAAAGAAATAAACATCACTGGCGAAAAGATCCACCAATCTATTGGGGACCATGTCAAACAGGAAGGCCACGGCAACGGAACAAAAATTAAGAAATCGCCAGATGCAGACCACAACGAGCACCATGACTTAAAAAAATCTAGAGTCACCCAAGGACAATCAATTACGTAAACAGTCACAACAAACAGTTTGTCTAATTGAGGAAGGAAAGATCAAAGACAAGATAAGGGATATATTGGATGATCTAAAAGTCAGCAACGGTTCCATGGAGGATTTTCCTTTGAGAGAACTAAATACTACCTCACATCAAAAAAAGTTACCTTAGCAGAGGCAGAAACGCTTATGGGTATAAGAGATATTGCAACACCAGCGACAGGAAACTGTCAGGTGTATGCAATATGTCAGGCACTTGCAACGTTACAATTTCAAAAGGAAAACGTGGAAGTGATAGAAAATTTAGCCCGGCTGATTAAGGAAGGATGTCATATACGTGCTCTGCTTGATTTCGAAATAAAATTCCCTGCAGGAATCCGTAAACATACTTTATTGGGATTAGGAAGAGGATATGAAAAAATCTCAGCGAAGGAGTCAGCTCGCGAATTTAAACTTTATCTCAGGGATTTCGCAACTAGTGGATCTAAGATCACAGATACAGTTCCACAGAAAGCATGGGGAAGCAACGATACTTTGGCCACAATAAGTACGTTACTTCAGAAAGACATCTTTGTCATAAATA
>MIQA02001863.1:0-35221 GCA_001887855.2 Sclerospora graminicola | reverse complement strand
CACTAGTGGATCCCCCATATAACAAACGAACACAAATGACTAATACTACAGTACACGTTAACATAAATAAAGCGTTATAAAAATGTTTGATATACTAGTACTATTTTACTTAATACAATACGAGTCGTGCTAGCATGTCCTTTGGTATCTTGAGCGTCATCTTAATATCAACTCTGACTCGGATTCGTCCTTGAAACAGCGCATGCCATCGTGGACAGATCGCATCTTGTACTTATCAAATAAAGAGGATATTCTATCGGAGGGAACAGACCTTTCGATCGTCGGATCATCGCTCTTTAGCGGCCGTGTTTCAAGTGCTGTATCAAGGGATCATTAAGACCGAGACGACGAGCGAAGCGAACAATGTGTGCATTAAGGTTAATGAAAGACAAGAGAGGGTTCCGGAAGTAGATACTAAAGGAAATGCTAGCTCGATACGATCGTATTGTATTAAGTAGCGAATATTTATTATAACGCTTTGTTGATGTGCATTACTGTAGTATTATAGTAGTTATTTGTGTTCGAAGAGAGCGTTTCTTATATGGCCACCAGCAGGGGATCCATGAGTGGACCTTTCCTCTAGCCCTATACCTAGTGTGTCTGTACTTTTTTTGTGATACCTCTGTATTTTTCGATAGATGTTCTGTACTTTTAGATTTATGTCGTCTCCGGACCCCGCATAATCAGCATCCCGCAAACAGATGGGGTACACGTAGACAGGCCATTTGGGACACTAAGCATGTTGCTTCGAACTAGACACTCGACGGAGTTTGCGTTGCACGGTCGCTAAAAAGTTTTTAGAATGATCAATTCATGTATTTAAGAAAATATCGCGATACCTATTGTATGTCCTTGTAAGGCGTGAAATTGGGCTGCAAAGTAGGCAACACAACCCCACCGTGTAGGAAATTTTTATCGATGTTTGTTGCATATTTGTCGAGCGCACCTTCTCTAAATTAATCTTCTTCTTGTCAGCAGCCATTACAGAGATCGAAGTAGGTGAAGCGTTGGCGGGATCCTCAGGAAGCTCCTTGCATTTTGCTAGCGACGACGCAGCTACGTCACTGTTGCCCAATTCTTCTGAAATGTTTACTTGACTCTCGAAATGCGCCTCCAGCTGCTTAATGTACGCTGAGGAGCAAAGAGTGTACTCAATGAACGACCCAATATCCTTGTCATCAACCTTGACGACGTACCCATTGACACCTCAAAATGACCTTCACGCAATGCGTTCGAGACGCTATCGAACGATGCAGAATTGTCGTCATTTGTGTTGAGCGTATTTTATCGCTGCCGAAAAGATTCCTTTAAGTCGAACATTTGTCCTCGTACGAAAATTCTCCGTAATGACCACGTATTCCGCGTGGTTGAGCAAGCATTGATAATGACTCTACTTAAAGAGACAGACAATCTTGGTGATTACGCTTGGTTTCGACACTTCCACCACTCGCGAAATGAGCGAAATTACTTTGGAGCCATGTCAAACAACATATTAAACTGCGTCACTGAAATGCTTTTCAATATGGCTCGATCCATTAGCGACAAATGACAGAGACACAAAACAAGCAACAGAAAAGAAGTCCCCAAATGGCTTGTCTATGTGCACCCCATCTGTGGCTGCAAGACGGTAAGTTTAAGAGTGAATATATTTATGAGTGGTTTAGAGCTAGCTACTATTCTTAGATCTAGACTAATCATATAAACATGCAATGTAAACTGATCTAATAATACTCTTTTTCTTAGATCTCTTCTTAGATTCGATATTTGTGCGGGTTACTGATTATGCGGTGTCCGGAGTCTCTCCCCTCTGGTCGCTTCTTAGCAACTCCCGCTTCCTTCTGGCCACTCCTTAGCAACTCCAATGTCAAATTGGCGGGTAAATGTCAGAACCAGGACCCAAATCAGTGTAAATTTTCAACCAGGACCCGTTGCAAAACCAGGACCCGGACCCGCTCTAATTTAGGCGGTTGTACATAATTTGTCTAGATGTACAAACGCACGTGTCACCGCTGTTAGCATTGCTACTAGCAGTGTCATCTTCTGCGACCATTGCACTTGTGGGTAAAAGTTATCAGGCACTTATATCGGATACCCATAATTTAAAATGACACAGTATCGTTGTTTTGCATGTACAGCCCGGAATGTCCCATGTGTACGTCAAAAATCCATGTAAGTTACTTGAAGTAGTTAGTTACGTTATTTCAATAATACATTAGCATCATCTTATCGTATTTCATTATCCATCACCACGACCGCAGCGGCATGAGCACGTTGAGCGTTCCAGACTTTTTGTACAAAGTAACAGTCTCCAAGAAGCACGAGTCTACTTTTCCCGTCAAGTTTTGATTCTCTAAAGGATCACAAGCTGTAAATGGTGACACTGAAAAAGATGCCGTAGATTACGTTACTACTTGAGTAGTTTTTTTCGCTTCAGGGTCAATCATTACCTCGAATAAATGGATAATCCCGTAGTGTGCCGGATACTAAATATGTGGGATTTGAAAATTCGCTAGATCTTGGTTTCGAGTAAGAAGACACTCTGTTTCTCTGTCTTTTGATTCTTGAGTACTGACGTTCTACTCTATACCACCATATCATATTATCATGATGAAGGATGAACTTGCCAGCAAGATTCGTATTCCGTCAGTCTTTATACCGTATCAGAGTGGCGAGTGGCTATTAAATGCAATGAATCGCGCTCTTCCATGGAATCCAGTACGGATTAGTACCATGGATCTACATCAAGAATGTAAGTCAATGATGAATTGTAGACAATAACGTGGTGTATATCCAGGATTTTTGACAAAATCCGAGACATTTCCTTTCTTTTAAAACATAGGTTCACTCGGAAGAAGTTTCTGCCGCTCTGTTGAATTTGGTGGATATGGATATCCATCCTTGAGTAACTTATGAACAGCCGCCTAAATTCGGGTCCTGGTTTTGCAAGGGGTCCTGGATCTGAAAGTATACACTGATTTGGGTCCTGGTTCTGACATTTACCCTCAAATTGGCACCTATGTTTCTACGGTACTACAACCCTGTCAAAATTGCTGAGGTCGCCTATGACAAGTTTAACCGGTAATTATCCAGCATCTAGGTGGCTAGAAACATATACAGTATCCGCTCTCAATTCCGGATTTTCGGAGATAATCAGCGTATCCATTTTTAGGAGGAACAAAGTGCGAAAGAAACAACGGACAAATGTGTTACTGTACGTATTATCATTTCTGAAGATAATGTTCAATAGCCAAGATGAGACGCCGAATCACCAGATATTGCGTATTGGTATTCGGTGTTGACGCGGGACGCACATTGAAGTCAGTTGTCGCATGTGCGTAAAAAAAGTTATGCTAGGTTTAAAATTGGCTACCAAAAGACTCATCAAAAAGAAAGACTCATCCAACCGACCTCGGTTGGTGCAGTGGTTAAGGCCCTGCCCCCCAGGACAGGGAGATTGCGGGTTCGAGTACCACCGTGGACGAAAATCCAAAGTCGAACTAACTTGGGTGGGTTGTAAGTATTATGAGACGTATTCAACCATGCGAAGGTCGTGAATCTCAAGAAACGATCTATGAATACTTTGCTTTTCGACCTTGAATCATAGCTACAGTTTGATTTAGCAAATGTTTGCCAATCAATACAAGAGTGAGTGGTACAAATGGATATGTCATTCTCGGAAACATATTTGTACCTAGAGAAAGTTTACCCATCACCTCAACCTAAAGGCTCAGTTTAAGGTTGGGTCAGGTTAAAACAGACGGTAAGCCTGAGCAAACCTGAATTAAAATCAACATATTACCGGTTTCCAGTCTTCCAAATCTGCTGTAAAGTTAAAACTTAAAAAAAAAGCTCTCCTGAACGTAAAGGTTATTCAGGCTCCCAAGAAAAATAACATTAACATTGACACCTTAACTTCTACCAAGTTTGGAAAACACAATTTTGAATAGTTCCCGAAGTGAGATAGTCCGTACGTCAGAGTGGTCACAAGTGTACGTAGGTGGCCGAACAAAATACCCTAAGTACCGGTGGTGCATCTTAAAGCAACCGTATTTAAACATAGGAATAGCGGATATCTGGAAGCCAAAGTGTCGACGGACCGTATTCGAGACTTTTAATTCGGCGTCGAAGCTGCGGGCCAGCCTTTAGTGTGTAAACTGCTGCATTTTTGTTCTGACGTTTTATGCACTCACGTATTTGACTTGTACCAGCCCATGATTTTAGGATGGGGCAAAACACATAAGCTTCAGCCTCGAGGACGTAATCCTGGAGTACTTCTTCCATCATCGGTTATCACATTACAGGTACCTGTCACCTATTGTCTCAACTGATAAACATGATTCAAGTGGCAAGAAGGTAATTACGGTATGAAATACTTTCCGGAGAGCCCAAGCAGCGTGTGGATCGCCTAGCTCAATATGATGATGCTTGCATTTTGAAAACGCCGTTCGTATGCGTGAAGCGAACAATGAGAAGTATTCTTTCCTATTTGAGCTAAGTCAGGTACAGCTTTGTACTATCGATGGAGAGTCTTTCGTTCGCGATGGGAGATGAGGAGCACTCTCGGCGTGAAAAATCATTTTAGATGACTGGTGACAGTCCGATGTAGATGGCACCCGAATTTCCGTCTCGGAATCACGTGAAGAAAAGTTACGATTCTACGCTTCAATATTCTGGGCGGAGTCACCACGAAAAAATATTATTATAAGTTTCGACGGAACCGTTCTAAGAGTCGAAGTTATAGCCGGAGTAGCTCGCCGAGTTCCAGTCCAAGAAATCAAAGATTTCGGCGAAAAGGCTCACGTCGTTCTCGTAGTAGCTAATATTGTGAGAAGTCGCGATGCCGCAGTCGAAGCAGAAACCGCAGTCGTTCGCGCTCTGGTTCCTGTGGATACGACAGGCGGCTGGATAAAAATCATCATCAAGAATACCGACGGAACGATGGTCGAAGTGGACAGGAAAGAGTTCATAGGAAATGAAAGAAAATTAATGACAAGACTAAAGAATAAGGTCCTTTGAGTACTTGATGGTCCTATGCAAAGTGATTTAAATTAGGTCCTTAGTTCTCTACTTGTCTGTTTCAGAAAAGAATGAACAGTTTGACTTGACCTTTCATATCTCCATTATTATTTTGACAACAACCACAATCCATACCATATTCAAAAGAACGCGGAGCGTGCTATCGACCAGTATTTTTTTACATTCCGTAACACGCAATAATCAGGTATATAACAGCATATTTGTGTGATCGGATTTGACATGTGAAATGGTTTCTTTCGTAAGATGAACAAAATTGAGTTTTATCAGATGACAGTATATATTCAGAATGCTGGCTGTATAATAAATCCAAATCTATAGTAATATGAGCTCAAAACACGTTACAGCACGTTTTGTAAAACTACCGATTATCGAATATTGTTAATTTTCACCAATCAAAATGCATAGGTTTTTCGTGAAAAACCAAAAGCTTCATTCTTTTCTAAAACAGACAAGTACGTGCTACGTCTAAGCCTTTACATGTATCCTGATTTATTGTCCTATCCATGATGACGCGAGTCACAAACATACAACTGATGTCATATCCATGATGACGCGAGTCATACCGGTAGTGTTACCGATACCGGTATACCTTCAATACCGGTATATTACTTATCTTGCTGAAGTGGGGATATCGTGACAGCATGTTGAGATGCATCATTATCCTTGACAACACTCCCACTCGGCTCAACATTGCTTGATGGCTTTATTCCCAACTTGTTTCGTAAAAGCTCCAAACTGTACGTTTGTGATCGCCGAAAGTAAAAGGTTATTTCCAGGTCTGCTGCAGTGACAGCACCGCAGTGGAAAAAAATATACGAGGCTGGTTGCTGGGTTTCATTTATTTTCATTTGTAGCCATATTTAATGAGTGATTAGAAATAAAGAACTAGTAGTGACTAAAGTAGTTACAAACCTCTAAATATGCACTTTGGTAGACTTATTCCTTCTCGCAGGAAGTCAGAACCATCTCGATCGTGGCCCCGAGGACATGTGGTAGTATTGTATTGTGGCCGATACCCCCGAGTTGCAATACTCGAATTCACCACATAATTAAGGCCAATTCGATCAGACTTCCCGACTCAATTGTTTTGGCCAGTTCTTGGCCGGACCTTTTATCAGGTCGGCGAAAACGCCATGTCTGTCCTCTTATCTCGTAGGAAAGCAGATTTCATTCGACTGAACCAGGCTCTAGCTCGGTCGCCGTCCATGTCCTTGCCGGTGAAATATCTTAGCTCAGAGATCGCTGACATTCAAACTCAGGCATCGTCCCTAAATCAAAGTATATTGGCTCTCCAATGCATTCCCAGGTCAATATTATATCTGGGTCGAAATGTTGGCTTACTCCTCCGACTGATTCCGTATCAACATCACTGATTGGAAGTGACTTGTCGGGTCGCCCTTGGTGATTCTTTTGACCAGCTCGGTAATTGAGCCTGGTTCTTCCAACAGCATGATCATCCGATCGAACAAATACCATATCAATGTCTTTGGGTACATGGGTGCTGCCCGGTCATAATATCAAATTAAAAAAATCCGGTCGCTGCTGCCTCGATAGTCACTGATCCGGTAAATGTTGCTGTGATCCACGATGTTGTTGTAGAAAGCGTTCCATCATGAACGCAAACATGGTGTGCATCTAATCAGGGATCTCAGGCATGGTTGTGAAATCATTCCTGGGAACTTCATTACCCTTCTCGGCATCCTGAGTGGCGACATAACTTCAGACCTGACTTGATTGGTCTCCCCTTTCCTTTTACGGCTTTGCACTTCGATTTTGGGGCCGATCAGTCCGACCCCTTTTGGGCCTAGCGTCGTACGGGTTATTCCAACAGACACGTCTGTGGAATCTGCCACAGACGGGACAGATTCGTAGACCGAAACGTCGGCCTATCCATTGTTGGCAGTGGGGGTTCGATCAGCTTCGACCGGTATGAGTTATTAACCGGCGTTAATGGGTAAGGACGATTTGCTCCGACCAACGGTACAAGATGATCATGTCAAATTATCATGGCCTCCTTGATCATATCTTTCTCCAGAAATATCCAAAACCAGGAGATTATTAAACTCACAAACACCGGAAGTAATGCTGACCTCCTTGATAAGACCAAACAAGCTCTTGATGAGGTCAAGTTCGGTGCCTGAGGTGATCGGCTAGGTCGATCGACCTTCCATTTTTCCGGAGGATCGTGGGACAGTTAATCTTCAGACATGATTATTCTTCAGGAAATTACTTAACTATCGTTAGGAAGATGTTCGTTTGAGATCCTTATCAGTGATCACCTCAATAACCTCGGTACTTTTTCTTCATCATCGCCCAACAATTTAGCTTGGATCTGGAAAACTTTTTAGGTGGATCGTATTGATCCGCCCCCTTCTTATGTTCTTTTCCCATTTTTAATGCATAGGATCGAGAACAGGATCTTGATCCTCTACCGGGTTATAGCTAGTTTACCATAACCCGTGCCGGCTCCGGTAGGTGCCTCATGGGGAGTAATTCCATCTTTAATATCGACCTGGTACTTCATCCGACCAGGTAAATATTCGCTTCCTTTTAAAAATGGACAGTATCTGAGGCGATACGCCTTCCTCCAACAACTCAAAAAGGTTTCCTCCACTTTGAGCATCAGATTACAGAAGAATCACCGTGATATCCAGAGTCACCAAGTGATCCGGGTACGTGTACCATTGTGCTGGAGCCGATATCAAAATACAGAACGGAAGTTCTTGGAGGAACTCTGATTACCACTAGCCTGGACGAACAATTATCGAAGGGATTACTCCGATCGATATCTTGATCGGACAGATCGCCGCAAGAGGGATTGGCCTGATCATCCTGGACATCCGACGGGTCATCGCAAACAATCGGATTAACGTTTTTGCTTCATCTCACCTTGTGAACCCATTGATTCACGGTAGTAACACTCACGAGGTGGACTCTAGATGCCAATAACTTTTTCGATCAGGTCGGGGGAAGGTTTGGAGACGGGGTTGTTCTCCGGTGGAAATCATCTCTGGAGGACGGGTTAGAGTTGGTACTCAATTCAAAGTATCGTAAGGCATCCGCTCGGGAAGTTTCAACCGACCAGCCCAGCCAATAGTGAGAGATAATAATACCCCCAAAAGAAACGTGAATTCTACAATATAGTAACGATCTTCCAAGTAATTTCAACCAGTTATCCTTACAAAACCTTTCCAATTTAGTAATGTGTTGCAAACACGGGGACGTGAGGGGTGAGGGTCGAACAATCCCGTCGGTGGACTTCCGGCGAGCCATGTTTGTAAGTACTTGTCTTGACCGGGAAAAGTTGAGCTGCAGGGGGCTTTGTTGACCCTTTGTTCCACATGATCACCGACACATGGCGGACGGCTCTTTTTTTAGAGGGGCAAATTTTATTCCTAATATTCAAATATATAAACCTAAAATCCGATACTAAATGCACCGTACACCAACCTATATGACTTACCCAATACTTCGAGCTTAGCGATCCTGTAACATGATTGGCAGATATTACCTTCGGTCAACTTCACAATAACCCCGTTTTTTTGCTATCTCCATAATCCTTCTTGGTCGGGTCATCCTTGTCCGGTTGGCTTATCCATCTTGGACAACATCGGTCGTCTTATTCCGGCCAACTGGTCAGAATATTCGTTCAATCATCACATACCCGATTGGCCGACTCGATCGGTCTACTAAGCCATAATAACGCTTAATCCGTTAATTGTGTTATCCCCAATATCGCCGGATTGGTGTTCATAACCATTACACAATCTCCAAATTATCCGTTCAGCAAATTCGGTCGGTCGAATCAGTCCATACAGGTAAAAACGCCAACATCTAACCATCATATAATCCAGCGGGCAAAATTATCGATCATCCAAGCTGGTCAGCATGTTCCGACCTGTAGCCGAGTATATGGAGAAAGTCCGATCGGTAACTTCATCACTTTGAAAACGATCAGTTCACTCTAATCAGCTTCTTCCAGAAACGATCGTTTCGATCCATCAAAATAACGATATTATCCACAATTTCTCCATAATTCATTTACCATTGCTGATCGCCCCATCCCGGGTCTGATCTACCTGTCCCAGGTGGATAGCCGCCACTTCGATCGTTCCACCGGGCATCTAACCCCCTTTTCACCAATCCATTGATATCTCAATTTGGCCAATCGGCGAAGCGATCTGGGCCCATTACATTGACATTTTCTACTTGACTTCACAACAGGAGCGCATTGTGCTAAAAGACAGGAGTGTGCTGTGCATCTACATAACCACCATAAAAAACGTCTGACAAGACACCGGTCGAGTACTTACATCGATTGAGCGTGGCCGGGCTAAGGGCAAAAATGTTCATTACGGACACTAAGCGTGTGAGTATGGCTCGTGAGTAAGTGAAGCATTTTATCAGTACATTGGACAATCGCGACTTGGCTAGCCAGTCGACTCTTCTTGAATTGAAAACGGCTGCGGAATTGGAACAGACATGGCGGGCATTGCGGCCGGCAAAGCGCCGAGAGCCAAAGGGTGAGGTGGAATCGAACAGGTACAAATCGAACCCCCACACCGACCAGGCCAAGGCGCCCACAGCCCGACTGGCAAAAGCGGTCCGGATGATTGCGGTCGGGTGATTGCGGTCGTATGATCGCGGTCGACTTGGACTGTACCGGATCCGAATAAGAAAGTGATCGATCGAGTGTATATTCCGATGAATAACAGTATCACCATGGTTTTAAGACCGAACATGTGTCCCGACCGAGATCGGCGATCGCAAGTGCCGATGGTCGAAAAGAATGTGGTAACCAGCCGAATTTGGACCAACCCTGTTAGCAATGTGTTCACTGTGGGTCGACCAAACATAACGATCGTGATTGCTGGAAGAGAATAATATGTGGAAAGTGCGACCGGAAAGATCATCCCTCGGATCATTGTTTTTTTCCTGTGTTAGACGTGGGGGAAGATTCATGAGTTGGGCGTATGCCCGATCGTGGTATTTTTCAAAAATGGTACGTGCTGACCAAGCACGCCGGGGTGCTTTCACCTGACGCCGAAAAACGATACATTGGGTCGCTTGGAATCTGGTTCGAGACGAGCGGTCTACGTTCAGCATCTATGCATATGTCGGCAACAAGGATAGAAAAAAATGATAACCGACAATACATATTCAGTCTCAAATTGTGCCGATCGATGTCCATTCCAAAGTACCAGAGTGGACGAATATTCCCGGTCGAACGTTATTATGGAGTTGGATCTACTTGTTGGCGAATCCCGCGGATATTCGGAAATATCATTCTCTTGTTCAAGCAGGCGAAAGCCATGAAAAGATCAATAACGAAAAGGTCATTATGTTATTTGCCTCTGGAGCCGAATGCTCAATTATTGACTCCGCCTTGCATGGTAACGTCAGTCGTCGCATAAACGGTATTCAGAGATAAGAATATGTCGGGATCGGGGAAAGCTCCTACTTGACGGGAGGCCGATCAAGTGTCTGGATCGCCTTGGCCGGGTCCCTAGTCTACTATTATTTCAATGCTTGGGTCGGCCGACCTGCCGGTCAGGATGCCGTACTGGGTATGGATTTTATGGTCCCAGCCGGTATACGTCCCATGGAACATTGATTCTACCAGATGAAGTACAGATACAGCTATATGGTCGGCGTTTGTTGTATGGTGTATATTTTGAGAATACGGCTCCATACCGACCTGGTGGACTCATTAACGTTCCAGGTTTTCTCCAAAAGCTGCAGTCTAATTACACCCGCGTGGGGATATAAAGTGTTCAACAGCAACATATATATATATATATAAACAATTCGCTCGACTTTAATCGGCGTGCCAAACCACTTCTGATCATGGCGCTTACTGATTTGACCCCGCTCGCCCGATCGGTAAATGTAACGATCCGACCAGTTGACCGACGACAGAAGCTATGGCTAATGCGTGGCGATAAACGATGGTTTTCATCCTTCACCAAAGGGATCGGAATATCGAGTTATATTGGAATTACCAATTTCCGATCAGCCACTAATCATGAATGAGGACACAGTCATAGGAATATAGTGACCTGAGGGAAAAGTACCCCTGAAAATGTGATACGTTTCGATCGGATCACGTAGGTATACCCGAGTGGCAGAACCTAGCGTATCAGGCCACTACCGATCTGATCAGTGACGGTAGGCGAATATACCTCACCTTTGGTAGACAAGCAAGAATATACCGCTCCTACGAAGTAACGAATCAGAAAGGAACCTCTAGTGTCGACCGGCAAGACTAACGGCGAAGGAAGTCCGGAAGAGGGTCCGAAGGTGGTAGATGCTATATTGGTCGGAAATTGTGCGACGGTCAAAAGGGACAATAATGATAACGAACGTCTTCTTTGTGTTGCAGTGCTATCTGATCAGGAAAATGTTAGACCCGATTAGATAGAAGATACTGAACAAGAAAGATCCGCAGTGGTAAACCCCCTGGTCAGGACGGACTAGAAGACGTTCAGGACGGAGGGTGGTTAGATATGTATCCGTGAAGTCGTCGACGAGTATATTGGTGGCATCGAAAATCAAATGGTTATTCTACCGGAGATGTCGTCCAGTATGCCGGAAGTTACCCTGGATGATCTACCGGTCGGTTACTTAGAGGTCAACATCCCTGAGCAGATTGACCAGCTGGAGAAAAAATCTGGAATAGGCGACACTTACTGAAGGGAGGGACAATGCCCCCCTAGCCGCGTATGGATACGTCTGCGACATCGATGTGGTGGGTGCCAAGCCAATCGCCACAACGTTGCCGTAGAGTCGCCATGTTGTCCAACCTGATCAGGACTTTTAGGCTACAATCGTCGTGGACCTCGCCGATCGCGATTGGGATCGTGATTAAAAAGAATGAAGTTATTATCAGATTATGCATCCACTATAGATTGATCATTAAGCTCACAGAGCTGATGGTCTATCCAATACACCAGATTAATGACCTGCTTGAAGATTCTTGTGGTATTGTTCGTTGGACATATTCAGTGGTTTTTGGGTAGCTCGATGACCAATCGGGCCCACGAAATATCTGCCTATGTTACCCCATCGGTCCTTTTAAGTGGAAAGAGTGCCGATCGGATTGAAAAACACGCCTCAGATTTATCAGATGCTGATCGACAAGGCACTGTATGGTTATTACAAGATCAGTACCGATCGGTAAGGTGCATGATGTATTTACCAAAGATGAGCCTGATTGGGGTCAGAAACTCTCCGTTTGGGGAGGCAATCCTAAATAGATGCTATTCGGATTACGGCCACATACGCACTGTGTGAGAAGGTCGAAATATTACTCGACACTTGCGGACGATGTAATTTGTCGATTAGTGTGGCTAATAGTTTTTGGGCCGACCGAAGGTCGCTTACTTATGCCATAATGTATCGATCTAGAGGTTGGAAGATAATCAGGCTCACTTAGCAATCTACCGTTCCCCTGATCGTTAAAGGTCATGCAATTAGTCTAAATTACTACAACCGATTCATCGAAGACTTCTCGGCTTACGCATATATGTTGTACGAATTGAGAGAGGTAGATTACCATATGCTGCGAGAACGCGACTCTAAATATCACCAGTTGGCCGATCAACTTTTACCCCGATCAGAGAATCACATAATACGTGCCATGGTCGCACTCAGTGTGTTGAGGGAAAATTGCCACGACATCAGTTCTTAAGCATTTTGACCCAGATACCGATCGTGATTTTACATGCAAATGGGTGGGCAATCTCGGGCGCCTTAGTCCAAGACCATGATGGGGTATCCTGATCGGTCACGTTCACGTGCCGGACTTTAAAGCCAAGAGAAGTTAACTATGACATTGTGGATACAGAAGTACTAGCGCTATTACGTGTATTGGAAATCTGTTCAACTACGCTGATAGCTAGACATATCAAGGAACTATCAAGACGGTCCAAGTTGGCTTGGTTATTGTCAGCGAATGGAAGTGACGGAAGACTGAGGTACTGGTCCGCTTTACTGTCACAGTGATCACTTGAGATAATAAAATGCACCAAGAAAAAGTTTTGGGGACCCTGGCAGCCGGCTTAACACCAAAAGCGGAGGTCGACGAAGCTTTGATTGAAATAGCTACTCGAAAGCAGCCTAGGGCAACGATCACACTCCCTCCGCCGGTCGTAGGTCCGAGAAAAAAAATCCGATCGTTTTAGGTGTTGACAATCGGCAAGCGTAAAAAAAGTGTTGTGGCTTATAGTATTCTCTTGTGGAAATTCCCGAGTGGTCCATACTAGCCGCCGCTTTGGATCACTCCCTGGTATCACGGTCATCGAAACCGAATACCATGGTCTGTTGCATGCGTGCCACATATGGGCTAACTTCTTCGCATACCCGGTCCAAAGAGATCCAGCTTCTTGATCTCGGTTTATGTTATGACTGTTCGCCTGATCTTTGTCCTGGTCGACTCTCTCTCTCTCTTGGATCGCCTTCCGAAGTCGTTCGTTAACCTGTTCCCGAGCATGCTGATAGTGACGTTAAAGTCCCATAAACCACCGTCGGGCGTTCCGATTACGCTTCTAGTACATCCGAGAGGGATCTCCGCTTCTATGGTCCCATCCATAAGCTAGATAAAAACGGGTATCCCCCTGACCCGATCGAATGAAGAATTTAACGCGAGCCCCAATCTCTTCGCATACTCGTCCCAGTCCTGTTGGGCTGGGTCGGCAAAATTTAACTTGATTGATCTTGTTTGTGTGCACCATCGGTTCTGCTTTTCCGTTCGCCTGTGGTCAGTATGCCATCGTTCATGCTACTTTTGTCCCAGATTTCGATTGAACGATCGAAAGACATCGACTATAAACCAGGCTCGCGATCGTGCTTGATCACTTCACTCGCACTAAATCGCCTTAGAACGCATTCTTCATACCTTCGTGCGACTTGTCGAGAACATCCGCCATATTAGATCATTCATCAATCTGCCATCTTTAGCCAGCAATGCAAGACTTCCACGGTGATGGTGAAGGCCGACGCTATGACAAATTGCGCTGTACTGATTAACCTGCCAATTCCAAGCACTTGACAGCCCATATTCTCTACGACATTTACGATATTGGCGTGATACACTTCACCAATGACTGTTGGAGCTCACCCGGAGAGAAAAAAAAAGATTTCTTGACCGGGCATTGGATTACTCCTGCTTTCAAAATGGAGTGTTTAATATCTGGATAGTAGAAAAGTAATGTACGTTTGGAGTTGGTGAAAGATGCAACGCTTGGGAGTGTAAAAATAAACAACTTAAAAATAATGCCTGAATAGGATCTCGTGTCGGAGGGCACTTTGAGAATAGGCGTGGCAAACGTTTCTTGGTAGTGTTTGAGGTTCCCGAACTATGTGTGTGTTTCCCGCGCCCACAAAAGATAGGGCGGCGAAATGTTTGATCTTTGTTGGTTTGGTACGAAAGTGTATTTAACTGTAGAATTCACGTGCTGCACAGAGGTGGATAGTTTAAGAATGTGGAACTCTTACGTAAAAGGACGGGTGTTCGTCGACAAGTGAACGAAGCAGGGGCCCCAGCCTCCAACGGCAACTCATCCTGCCCGGGAACGTATGGCTTGCCAACGATTGAAGAGGTTAGCAGGAGTGCAAGCAAGAAGGCGTGCAAGCCAGAGGCCAATATTGATATGTGGCATCGTCGTTACAATCATGTAGAGGGAAGGTACTTCGTAAGATGGTGAGAACGACTTGGTTCAGGGTATTAAGATCAATAAGGACTTCAACGACTATGCTTGTGTTCCGTGTGAAGTATCAAAAGCAATACAAATAATTGCCTATTCTAACTAAGAGGGTTGACACGACTTCATATGGATGTGGATACTATCGAATAAAAGACTGCCATTGGAAGCAGGTACTTCCTTCGCTTGCGGTTGATGAAGTTTCATGTTACAAGTGGACATTTCTATTGCGAAGAAAGTCAATGGCAGTTGAAAAAGTCAAGAACTTAAACCCTGAGGTCAAACACAAAGGGTTATTGGTGTAGGAGCTATTTGTCGATCAAGGGATAGAGTTTATAAACGCTGAGTTTCAAGAACAATGTAACCAGCTTGGTATCAAGACGAGGAAAACGAACGGCTACAGTCCACACGAAAATGGTATTGCGGAGCGATGGAATGGATTTATCGTCACAAGTTTAAGGACTTTATAGGGGGCAGCGCAACAATTTTGGGGAGAGTGTCAACACGTACATGGGGATGCGTGAATTTCGTCTACATCTCAGACGGACGTCGGAAAGGAAAGGAGAAGCTTTAGCCCAAGACAAGGATACTGTTGGGGTATTCCACAGACACAAAAGGATACAAGCGGATGGACCTAAAGCCTGGTGATGTGGGAACGGCAAGACACGACAATATTCTTTTCAGAGAAGACTATATCATACAGTCGAAGTACATCTGGTTAATGTCTATTGTGATTATGAAGCTAATCTACCCTCTATACCTCCATTTGGCAAGATGAGGGAGGACATGGACAGTCTCGAGTTTAAACAAAATAATTCCGAGGTCACAAGACAAGAGAATAACCTCAAAGAGCCAGTAGAGGTGTGAACCGAGGGCGTGACCCCAAAGATGATAGACGCGAATCATCAGGGCTGATTATAGGCACGAACATACAGTCTACAAGGAAAAGGAAGCCTAAATCGAACTACAAGAACTATGCCAAGTGACATACAAAGTGATCAAGAAGCCAGAACAAGCGCAGGGTGCACATGAAAGCTCTTATATATCAGTACAGCTAAATGGTCACCTTCTAGCGGATGGAATCATGGTGCCACAAACATATTAGCAGGTCATTTGGTACGCAGACTACTGGTTGTCTGGATCTCCTTGAACACAGAGAAAAGGTAGAATTATTATCTGTGGAGATTCTAACCTGGTGGACAGGAAGATCTCCGGGCGCTCGACCGCAAAGCGCCCCGCATCATACTGTTGAACGATCGTGTCATGAAAGCCCTACACGAATAGCCAGACCACGAGCTGTTGCATGTGAACGAGATTGGAACCGGAGTGCCGACCACTTGGCGACCACGGACATGCGCCAGAACGGAAAAAACCGAACGATTTTTAACATAGTACGGTGAATGATTTTCGGATCTGGAGTGCCTTTACTTTCGATCCAGCAAGAAACACCGGTACGGCTAAACCTATCGTGTGTTTCTAGTTCGCTGGAAAGGATATGATGATTCTACATGGGTTGATGAACGAGATCTTAATTGTGGGGCATTGCTACGGGAGTTTTCGAACGTGAACGCATACGTCGTAACAATTGGACAGAGACGGCTGAGTATGCGACATACATATCCAACAGCAGTTCGACAAGGGCAAACCCTGAAAGGGTTCCGCCTATACAACTACTAACAATAAAACAAGTAAATGTTGGCGATATTGTGGTTTGGATCGACCTATATGGTTTGGAGGGATTCAAAGAAGAAATCGCTAGGATGACATGCTGAAAGTGATTTAATCCTTAAGAAAAATGAAAGGTTGTAAAATATTACTGTTGAAAGATAGGGGTCCCAGCAAGTGACGAACATAGAGACGCTGGATAAGCGATCGAACGATATGGTCGCGAGAGCGCTTGAAAATGAAGAGAAAGAAGTTGGCAACAACCACCCGCAATAGTCCCTGAACTAATCGGATCAAGAGGGATCGGAACGCGAACCTATGGTTGAAAGCAGAATGATAAGGCGGTCCGAAGCGCGCAGTAAAGTAGTCAAGACAAAGCCGTGGAAATCAGAAAGAAAAATTAAGAGGACCCAAGGAGTTGAAAGAAGCAATCGCCAAGTTGAGAATGTAATCACAGAAAGGGGGGACATACTTTATTTGTTCGCGGTAACAAATGCAGACAGTGGAAAAAATAAAAATTTGCGGCGATGCCCGACCCTTCGATCTACAAAGAGGTGAAACAGGAACAGCCAGTCGGACAAGTGGACAGTGGCTGAACAGGCGGAAATAAGTGCTCGGGAAGAGCTAGAAAACCTGGACGTTAATGAAAAGTGTTGAAGCCAAAATGCCTCTGCCAACGAAATGGATCTATAAGACCAAACTAAGGTGGAGAGATATAAGGCAAGGTTGGTCGCGCCTGGAGACCAACAAGATTTTGAAGATGATTATTTTCTAACATTTTCAGCTGTCGCTCGTGTAAACAAAAAAAACACTGTATGATTCCCATTTCAATCATAGTTCTACTGGAGTGCTCGCTCGAAGTCATCCGCTGTTGTGGCCATTTTTCTCTCGCATACTATAGAATCAAACTCTTTTACAATCCACTCCAATCTCTTTTGTATTTCATTAGATTTCCATTCCTTGGGGTATTTGTAGGTGTCCTATTTTTTTCGCTTTGAAATATGCACTTGGCATATATCTCTATGTCAGGCAAGCACTTTTCGAAAACTAGCGATATAATGAGAATAATCTTCATATTTAATTCTATAACTGGGTGGATGAAATTTACCGTTACGAGTTATTGGATACAGTGACGCTGACTTTGCCACTGAAAAAGCGTTTTGAAAGAGCATAACCTCGAATGTGGATTTTGTGAATGGTATAATTGCAGGGTGGGATTGCAAAAAATAAGAAACGGTTCCATTGGCAGCAGCAGCAGAAATCGTTGCCGCTGTAGCCGGAGGAAGGAGCTTCGTAAATTGTGATCGGTGTGAGTGCAAAAACATAAAGATCGATAAAACCGCCATGAACCAGGTCAAATGTGAGGCAAGTGCTGCAAGTACGAAACGTGTGGATGTCAAATTGAAGGCTTTAAAAGATTATGAAGAAAGGGCGTGTGCATCCGGAACATGTGATATGGCAGATTTGTTGACCAGAATCTGAACGCGCCAAGGATTGATGATCTGCCGAAGCAAATTAGTTTGAAGTAACACAATAAATGAATTTTATTCAAAATTTTCTATTTGTTGCATGTACGGTACATTTGAAACTTTGGATGAAATGTAGTTTTGGAAGTCAATATGTCTGTCGATAAACTACAAACATTCATCAAAGTTTAACGAAGCTATAAAGTCGCATGTATAAGGTTAAAAGTTTTTTTGTGCTAGCTTTTAACTTTACCTGTAATATCACTTTTTTCTTTTTGCAAATACTAACGCAAAGTGTCGAGTCAGCTGTGTTTCCTGTCGTGACGTCGTACTAGCAGACGACTTCGCTCCACACAACTCTTGAACAAAGACATTATTCCCTAAGCTCCTACAGATAGACGTCGACAAGTTTACGTGGATATTTTGGTTTATTTACGTACGTTTCGTTTGGAGATAAGTGATAGAGTACACTAAAGGATTTTGGAATTCGATTAGGATTGTTACGTATTGTTACTGTTTCAGTGGAATTTACGCGGTAATTTTACAACCATCATCTTAAATCACTGGCACAAAGTCGGCGAATCTTTCAACCCAATTGTAGCACGAGTCGTGCTCGTCGATGCACTAATTAAATGCATGGGTAGGTCCCCCGAAGGATAAAGTGCTGCTGCATTGAGCACATCGTTTCAATTTTTCGGTAATGAGAACAGAACTTACAACAGGAGTGTTCAGAAGTCTCTTTAGGCAGTAGATTTGAAACTTTAAGCCGATAGATTGCAACAATAAACGAGAAAAAATTGCACTTGATGTTGAATCTTATATTTTACTAAGTCTAAATAAATAGCAACGCAAGCTACCAAGTTGATGTAGTCGTAGAAGTTAGATAAGCTAGGACTTATTTAATAGAAGTTGTATTACTATCTCGCTATCTTACCATAGGGATAACCACCAGCTCTAATGGTAGCAGTAAGTGCGAGGCGGCGTTACTGAAATGAAAATTAACTTTTACTTCAAAGTATTAATACAGAATTGCTGCAGTTGTAAAGAAATGAATGTGAGTACGCGGAAAATGCGGCTGAACACGTAACTTCTCTTCCTAGCAACTTTCTGGATGTACCTGATCGCGTGACATCTATTTCTCAAATGGTTGCAACATTTGTTAGATAGTGTCAAGACAATCTCAAAATGAGCGCGTTTCTGAGGGTCCGTCTGGTTGGCCACAAATCCGCTGGATCTCACTGTTCGGAGCAAACACTGTTTCAGCCAAGTTAGGTGTGCTGTCTGGCTCGCCAACCATCTGTTTTTCAAACGCTGTTTTGACCTCCATCCGCTGTTCCCGAGATACGAGGTCGTAGTCGTATTTCGAAACACTGGATGTATTTTCACGGTACGCTGTAGTCGATAGAGAATAGGTATTTTGAAGTTAAGAGTTAAAAACTAAATCTTCCTTATTCGAGACAGAGTACTTGAATATAATTAGTGCTTCTGCAAGGTAACTTCTATCGGCAACATGATCGTCGGCTTCGACACGAGTACCGCGCCGACCACGGTATCATCGTCGTCTTGTTTACTCGAGGCCATTAATTTATGATTGGTTTTGAAATGGTGCACTTTTTTGCGCCGACAGCTGCGTTTGATCGTCTTAGGATTGTGGTCTACCGGTATGTACCGGTACATTACTTATAAAATACTAATACAGTAGAAGCATTTTTCTAATTCTGCGTAAGTGGTGCGCAAGACGCAATGTTATATCTGATAGAATGCACTTAATCGTATAGGAAAGGCACCAGCGGTAGATAGATAACAAATACTTATAACGAATTAAAATGGCAACGGGCTCCTCAATGGCTTGGCTCGCCATTACTGACTTCAGCTGTACCCATCTTGTATTATCGTAAACGTGAAACTGTGGTGGAGCCGATTTCCAAATCCATGACCGAAGTCGTGGGTGGAATCCGGATACCCACTGGCCCGGACGACCAACTATCGGAGGGGGTACTCCGTCGATCCTGATCAGCATCGGAATCAGATGAATCACCATCGTGGTGACTGATCTGATCCTCCCGGTCATCTGGCCGGTCTTCATGCTCGTCAGGATCTATGTTTAACTTCATCTCACCTTGTGTACCCGTCGATCGGGGCTGATTGCACTCACTTAGGTGGACTCGGTGACGAAAAGGATGATCTTGATCAGGTCGGAGGGGATGACCTTCTCGAGACGGGGGGTGTCCTCGGTGGAAATCTTCACCGGAGAGCGGGTTGGGGTCGACACTTATTCAGTATCTAGGCACTGATCAGGAAAGTTCGTCTGTTCAGGCCAGCCAATGAGAGAGAGATATAACGAAACCAAGAAAATGCGATCAATCCACGATCTTCCACAGTAATCCACAAACGTTATCTCCACAAAACCTTTACCAATATTATTAACGTGTTTCAAACACGTGCGCGTTGCGGGAGGTTCGATCACCTAAACCAAACCCGTCGGGGGCCTTCCGGTAAGCCAAAATGCGTCTAAGCGCGTCTACCGGGAATCAGTTGAGCAAGAGGGGACTAATCAACCCTGTGCTCTCAATGACCGCACACGTGGCGGAGCGACTCTTTGCTTTAGGGGGAAATCTAACCTGTTATTATATATGCAATGTCCTATACCTGTGTACCATACCTCAACTCATGCCTGACCTTTACTTCGAACCTATTACTTCGTCGCACGGTTGCGTAACACCCTCTTGCCCATCCTGGCTGCACCTTCAAGCTGACCTGTACCAACTCTGCCCTGATCACGACCCGACTCTTCAAAAGATCTTCAACCCATCCTGATCTTCAACAAACGACCTTGAAACCACTTGAGACCTGCTCTTCAGCACTTGTCCACTTCATATATAGTCCGACCAAACCGAGAACTCACTTGCCCTTGCTTATCAACGCTGATCAGAGGCTGATCGGCCCTGATCACGATCGCCATAGTGATCGACCAAGTGATCAGGTGGTGATCAGGCTGATCAGCCTTTGATCACCTCGGGAACGCTGTGGGTCATCATCATCACGACTCAATTCATCTTCCAAACCACACTTCCGATCTTTATACCCCGTCAGGACAACCATACCACACCGATCTCGGCTGATTAGGCCCGATCAGGCCTGATCAGGCCTGATCCGGCCTTGCCACGTCATCTTCGGACCAACCAAAGTTCACATCACTCACACAACCTGTCAATCCAACATGCCCGATCTTCATTCCTCATCTGATCTTCATTGCTCGGGCATGACAGGCCGATCAGGCCGTAACTTCGTATCATAGTCAGCTTCAACCACTATACCATTCAGAGATCGGCTGGTCACCTGCCCTTGATACGTCATGTCAACAGTCACTCTTTTCTTATTACATCCACGGGAACTCCACTTAGTGACTGTAGTAACGATCGTGATCGTGATCTCCATCATTCCGCCAGTGCCTGGGACTGGGCTTAACGACCATACTTGGCTGATTTCTCCACGCCGTGAATATCCGTCGGCCGTCACCTTTTCTTCTTAATCGTGATCAACCTTTTCCCACCCATCAACCGTCATATGTTGATGGGTGTTCTATCGTCACCAATCAACGGCCATGTGTGGTCCACTTCAGTCCCAATATTTTCCGATCGCTTTACCACAGCCGCCCCTGAGACTAACTGTAGCCGCGCAACGACTGCAGTTCGACTCACTCACTTTTAAACTTCCTCTCTGGTGATCACCATGGCCGACGCAAGCCAATCTCCTCTTCCTTCTTCGTCTTCTTCGGCTGCCTGCCCGATCGCTTCTTCGTCCTCCGTCTCCAGCTCGGCTACCCCTGCGATCGCCCCGATCACGACTTCTACGCCGATCACGACCAGCCTCATCCGTCCGACGACTGCTCTCGCTTCGTATCGACCGTCTTGGAGTCTTCCTGCCCGACCTCCATCAGATCGCCCTCTCCGTTCCTTGGAGCAGCTCGCTCGCCTGATAGATGGATCGGGCCCATTCACGTTGGGGCCCGTGGAGGCTTGTCGGCTACGGTCGGAACTCCGAAGTGCAATTCCCGAGTTGGTTTCTCTGTACGATACCAACCGGGCACTTACGGCTGAGTTATCCGATCGTCGGATCGCGGCTGATACCTCGGCACGTGATTCCGCTGATCTGGCTGCCCAGCTGTCGGCTCTCCGGCTAGATCATGACCGGCTTGGCAAAGATCATGACCGACTTGACCAAGACCTGCGGGACCTGACTGATCGCTTTCAGGGTGTGACGATGGAGCGTGATCAGTTGTCGGCTGACCTCGCTGCTCTGCGACTTTCCAAGCCTTCGGACACCGTCGCCTCCTTACAGTCGCTGATCGACTCGATGGCTATCACCATCCGTAATCAGGGTACGTTCATCTCCTTCACTCCTTTTGTAGTCCGTATTTGACTCTTCATATTCATTTCCAGATGAACGTATTGAGGCAATGAAGAATTCGATGGTCGAGATGGTAGATCATCTGCAACGCATTGATGATCACCGTCTCAACCGTGATCAGCTGCTGCGTGACAAGATTCGCACTGCCGAGGACGTAGAGCGTCGGGAGATCGAGGCTCGCTATTCGGATGAACAGGTCCAGCTCTTGGCCAAACAACTTTCTGATTCTCGCATCGGCCGTACCGATATACAGAAAAGGTTGTGCGAGAGTCGGAAAGTGGCTGAAGATTGCCGGCACGGACTTAATCTTGCTCGGGTTAAACTTGAAACCCTAGAGCTCGATGATCGTGCCTGGCTTCAGCATAACGCTGATCTGAAAAATCTCGCGGTGCAGACCATGGATAAGTGGACCAAATCAGACACCGGTTCAGGGTCAGTTCGGACGGCCTTGCAGCGGGTTCCTGGGTTGATCAGCTCGTTTACTCCATTTGGCACACCGCCACAGTCGCCAGAGTTTGCCCCGCCTTCGCCCGCGTCCTCGGTCGCTTCTTTACCTGTTCGTCGTGCTGATCAGTTCGTGATCAGTACTTCAAAAGCTCCTGCGTCATTTCAGTCTCGTTCGCCAGCGACTCCAAGATCAGCACCTTCGAACTCAAGCTCTGGGAAGCGTAAGCAGACCAGCTCGTCGAAACAAAAGATGATTCCCGCCAAGCGATCACGTCTTGTGGTCGACTCGGATGTCGAATCAACTGATTTAGACGAGAGGACGTTGTCTGTTCTGTCGCGATCACGCAGCACTGATCGCCGTACGCAAGTACCAAGTTTTTCCGGCGTGAATTCGCTGGCCCAGGCCGTTACTTTGCTGGAGTCAGATAACGACGATGACGATGATCTCGAGGAGGAACCACCGGCTCAAGCTGATCCTGACATTCCTCCGACGACCACTGGGGCAGCGATCGCCCCGCCACCCAATTTTACGGGCGTCTTCATTCCCGCGGATCGATCGTCGATCAGAGAAAACGACTACAGCTACGATCCGAACCAACCGTTCATGGATCTGTATGTCGTTATGCAGGGGAAACCGACTCCCGCTCACATGGCCACACGGAAACCTTGGAGTCGTGATCAGGTCTGGGATCTGACGCCTCGGGTTCTCGAAGTGCGGCAGAAAAGCGTCCCTCGCTTGTGGTCCCGCCCGCCAGGCTGGATCTTCCCGCTCAGATCGCCGGCACCCAAGGACAAGCAGTGGCAACCAAGGTTGCTGACCAGAAGTGCTATCGAACTTATGATCGATTCGGCACCCTGGGATGCCCTCCTGACACCCATGCCCGGGCTGACGTTTCCTGATCGCCCTTGGTTTGTCGAGTTACAAGGACGCTTGGCTTTAAATTACCAGGAACACGTGCAAGTGATATGGGAGGCGACTCACCATTTCCCGATCACGACGGCGATGCGCAAGGATGCGTGGATCGAGCATTACTATCATGCTCGCAAGCGTCGACGCACCAAAGCTGGGGCTGCTTGGGCCACGATCTGTGATTACGTCGTCGAAGGAATCCGGCACGGCGAGTGTGATCTGGACGTTTTCCTGTTCCCTGGCGTCCTGCATTTAACTGTTCGTCGAGCGGGATCGCGAGGACTCAAGCTGACGGCGGGGATTGGTATCCCGGTTATGGGCACATAACTCCGGTCGCCACACTGCGTGATTGCTTGCTCTGGACCGATCAGCATGAGCCTTGGCGAAACCAGTTCCGATCGAGTCCCATGGATCATCCAGGGTACAAGGTTTCTCGCCTGCGCACTAAATATGGCCCGTGATCGTCGTGATAACCAACCTTTATTTCGTTTTCCATAATCTCTTAATATATCACGACAATTCTTGATGATCTTCTCGTTCCACTTTCGTATATCTTTTTCATGTCTCATTATCACTTCCATCTTGTAGGTCGACCGCTCTCGTGTGTACAAGTATAATTCTTGATTAATATATATATGTATATGCATCCGTTTTTCCAAACCAGTCCAACCGCCCTGATCTCCACTTGCCCGATCATCATATTTGCTGATCAGTCACAATGTGTCAACCTAGGCTATTGATATTCCTGGTTACCCTCTTCGTGGGTTTGCATCACTTCAAATCGATTCCTTCTCACCCGATCACGTTCGAATTCTCTCAGTAACGCTCCACAGTTCCGATCACGCTCATCTATCGATTCGGGATCGTCATAACCCTTCCAACGAACCAAATATTCACGGTGGGTCCGGCCAAAACGGGTCTTCTTGCTTGATCGGGTATCCAAGACCTTCTCCACCTCGAATTCGTTCGGGTCCAACGTTCTTTCCCAACTATCTTCGGGTAAGAGAGCCTCGTCAAAATCAAACCTTGCCTGATCGTCACATGACAACCTAGTTTTAGGCCGATCAGGGTATTCTCGGACCAGTTTTAACTTCGACAGGTGAACAATCGGGAAAATTCCATAATCAGTCCCCGCGGTAATCAGCCGAGCGGCATGATCACCGATTAGTTCGGCTACACGGAACGGTCCATGCCACAAATGTGCTAACTTCTTGGCATGTCCTTCTTTCACACGATCCAAGTAAAGCCAAACTCTTGATCCTGGCTCGATATTATGCGAATCGGCCTGATCATTGTTCCGATCAGCTCTTTCTTGGATATCCCTTCGTAATCATTCGTTGACCTGTTCCCGCGCGTGTTGGTAGTGACGTTGGAGTCCCATACGCCATCGACGAGCTTCGCGATCTCGACCTCGTGTGCAACCGACAGGGATCACCGACTCGATGGTAGATCGGGGGTCCCAACCATATGCCAGATAGAATGGAGTATCTCCCCTGATCCGATCAAACGAGGAATTCAATGCAAACACCAGTCTCTCCGCATATTCATCCCAATCTTTTTGCGCGGAGTCTGCGACATACATCTTAATAGCCCTGGTCAACGTTTGTACCATCCGCTCGGCTTTACCATTCGCCTGTGGACGGTACGCCATGGTCGCGCTCTGTCTCTGGCCAAGCATCTGATTAAAAGATCGGAACACTTCGGCCATAAAACCTGGTTCACGATCATGCCTGATCACTTCACTGGCTCTAAACCGTCGAAACACACATTCTTCGTAACTGCAAGCGACTTGTTGAGCCGTTCGTGTGGATCCCGCCTTCGCGATCACCAATCCCGTGAACAGATCAGTCCAGATCAGCAACTCGGTATTGCCCTTGAACGATTTTGGGAGGGACGGTATATGATCCATCGCGATCACTTGGAAAGGGTAGGTCGCCTGGATATTTCCAGGTGATCTCCCCCGGATATTTGGCATACCCTTTCCAGTTTCACAATCCGTACATGTCCCAACAAACTTTTGTATACTTCGATATAATCCTCTCCAATGGAAATGTTTACGGATCCTGTGATACGTTCGTCCTACACCCTGGTGGCCACCCTCCAAACTAACATGATAATGGTGTAAGATATCAGCTTGTAAAGTCTCCGGGATCACGAGTCTGGCCGATCGGTCCAAATCTGCATCGGCCTGCTCAGCTGGTACATAGTAAAACAATAGATCATTTTCGTCGATCTCGTAGTTAGACGCGATCTTGGCACAATCTTTTGCCTCACTCTGGCTCAGCTTCTCCAGATCACCCTTTAAAAACGCCTTCAAATCACCGATCCATTTTCCTCGTCTTGAGCCTTGAGAATTCTTTCGATCCGCATCTCTTGTACTATTTCCTCTGTCAGGCTTTCGCGAGAGGGTGATCTGTTGGGTGGTGATCTGGTTCGTGATCTCGTCGTAATCAAGATCTGGGCTGCTTCCTTTTCATTTTCCACACGGATCAGCTCAGGCAGCCTATTGATCTCCACCAGTTCTTCCAACAGCGCTTGATCAGTGACTATCGATCCAGCCTGATCGCGCATAGCCATAGTTGCTAAGTGATCTGCACTCCGATTCCAATCACGTTTCACATGCAACAGATCATGTCTTGGCCATCCACGTAAGGCTTTCATAACGCGATCATTCAGTAGTTTCAGCCGCGGCGCTTTACAGTCGATCTCTCCAGTGATCTGCCGAATCACCAGGTTTGAGTCTCCGCATATAATTACTCTCCCGATCTTTTGCTCTTGCAAGAGATCCAAACCTAGCAGCAGACCACGATATTCAGCCTCATTGACCGTGATACCGGGAGTATAATCTGAACCGGCCGATATAACAGTCCACTCTGGCAGCTTCCATAACAGCGCGCTATACGCCCCTACGCCTTTCTTCACACTCGCTGATCCGTCGAAGCTTACAACGATCAGATCTTCTTCTGAGCCGACGATCGGTGGGGGTATAGTGATCGATTCACGTGGTTGCTTCCGAGGAGCGACCTCGATCAGAGCTTCATCGACTTCTGATCGGGGCGTGATGCTGGCTGCCAGCGTCCCAAGAATTTCTTCCTCGCCCTTGGTGCACTTAATGATCTCCAAAGTCCACTGAGATAACACCGCTGCCCATCGCCCCAGTCTTCCGTCTAAACCACTCGCGGATAGTAACCACGCCAGACTAGATCGCTTAGACAATACCTTAATTGATCTAGTTACCAGCATAGAGTAGCAAACATCCAACACACGTAATAACGCTAGCACTTCCTTATCCACAATGCCATAGTTAACTTCATTCGGTTTTAATGTTCGGCTTGTGAACGTCACCGGGCAATAAACTCCGTCGTGATCTTGGACTAGTGCGGCCGATATTGCCCATTTACTGGCATATAAGATCACCACGGGAATCTTCTCCGGATCGAAGTGTTTCAGTATCGGCGTCGAGATCATCTTCGCCTTTAACATACTGAAGGCTACCATAGCGCGATTCATGTGATCTTCTGACCCTGGCACAGTTCGATCAGTTGGTGATCCAATCTCGAGATCCGTTTCAGTAGCTTCAACCTCGTGATCAGTCCCAATTGGTGATCCTCCCATCCGATCACGTTCTCTCAGGCCATGATAATCAACTTCCTTCAATTCATAAAGTATAGCGGCGTAGATCGAGAAGTCCTCGATAAATCTGCTATAATAATTCAATGATCCGAGGAAGGATTGCATGGCCTTCAACGATCGGGGAAAAGGTAAGTTGCTGAGAGCGGCTAGATCTTTCGGATTTGCTTCCAATCCTTGGATCGATACGTTATGGCCGAGGTAAGCGACCTTGGGCTGACCCCAGAAACTCTTGACCACACTGATCGACAAATTCCAGCGCTCGCAGGTGTCTAGGAGTCGTTCGACCTTATCGCATAGCATATCCCAGGATGTTGCCGTGACCAAGATATCATCTATATATGATCGCCTTCCCAATACTGATCGGCCCTGATCTTGGTCTGGCTCACCTTCCGTAAACACATCATGTAGATCAGTGGCTTCCCGATCAGCACTGATCTGGAAATACCCATAGAGAGCATTGTCGATCAGCCTCTGGTAGATCTGTGGGGCATTCTTTAATCCAAACGGCATCCGATTCCATTCAAAAAGCCCAAAAGGTGTAACGAAAGCCGAGATCTCTCGAGCGCGATCAGTCATCGAAACCACCCAGAAACCACTAGCCATATCCAACGAACAAAACCATAAAACTTTATCCAGATCTTCTAATAAGTCATTGATCAGGGGCATCGGGTAGACCATCAACTTCGTGAGGCGATTCACCATTCTGTAGTCGATACACAATCGAATATCAACCCCATTCTTCTTAATCACAATCACGATCGGTGATGCCCACTGCGATGTTGATGGTCGGATGATCTTTGTACTCAGCAAACCCTTGATCAAATCGGATAACTTTTCCCGGTATTGAGGTGCAACTTTACGACAACGCTGAGCGATCGGTCTTGCATTTCCCACGTCTATATCACAGACAGCTCCGAACGCGGCTGGGGGTAGGGCGTTACCTTTCCCCATCAGTAAGTGACGCCTCTTCCAGATGATCTTCTTTAGCTGATCGATCTGCTCGGGCGTGTTCACTTCGGGATCACCGACCTGTAAATCTTCCATGGTGACTTCTGGCATATTCGGCGATACTTCCGGTAACACGGCCATCTGCTTCTCGATACCTTCAATGTACTGATCGCCACCTTCGTGTATACACACTTGCTCGTCCACCTGATCTACCTTTTTCTGATCGGCATCATCTTGAATCGCCCCTTGTACGTTACTCGACCGATGGTTTACTTCGGGTTCACCCTCCTCTGCAATGAATTCAGCTGGTTCATCCTCCTTTTCTTCCTCATGATCGTGTTTGAACTCTCCACTGTCCTTTCCGCTAGCTGGGTCCGTTATTTTCGGTGAGCCGGGCCTAATTATACTCAATATCTGTGGACCTTCTTTGACCCGGCCTTCCCCTGTCGCTTCGATCGATGGCCTCCTGATCAGCAGCTTGGTCGGCGTAGAATACTCCGGCTTCTCAACCATAGGTGAGGTATCTTCATCCACTAAGTCTTCGTCACTGATCATGTCCGTGGTGGCTTGATAAGCCAGATTCTGCCACTCGATGTATCTTCGTGATCCCACTGAAACATATCCGACCTGTCGGGGTACTTTCCCTTCAGGTAACCACATCCCTAAGATCATGTCTTCGTGGATGATCAGCGGCTGATCGGATATATTTGTGACTCTGATGTAGCTTGATCGGCCGATACCTTTAACGAACGTTGGTACCCAACGTTCACCACGGGTCAGCCACAATTTCTGTTGCCGATCACTCGACCGAATCATGACATCGACTGATCGGGATACTCCAATGTTCTCGTACTGACCCATCTTTAACATCCGTACATGAGTACCATACAAAGGTCGTCGGCCAGATAACTGAATCTGCACTTCATCCGGCAGAGTCAGGGTTCCATGAGATAGGTCAAGTCGTATACCGGCTGGTACCATAAAATCCATCCCCAATATCGCGTCCTGACCGGCTAGCCGGCCAACCCAAGCATTAAAATAGTAGACTAGGGATCCTGCCAGGGTGATCTTCACACGTGATCGTCCTTCCGTCATATATGAACTCTCGCCAATCCCAACACATTCTTGCCTCTGGGTACTGTCTATACGACATCCCACCTTACGAGCAAAGGCGGAGTCGATGATCGAGACTTCCGCCCCAGAGTCAAATAAAATAGTGGCTTTCTCATTGTTGACCTTTCCATTAGCTTTAGCCTGTTTAAACCACTTGTCGGGAGAGTGATACTTCCAGTATCCACGGGATTCACCGGGCAGTAGATCCAACTCCATGATCACGTCCGATCGGGAATATTCATCCACTCTGAGACTGTAGATCGGACACCGATCGATGCAATTTGAATTAGAACATGTATTGTCGGTTATCTTCTTTTCCTCAAACTTATCTCCGCTACCGACATATGCATAAATGCAGAACATAGATCGCTCGGCTCGAACCAGATTCCAACCTGGCGAGCGATCTAGTTTAACATCTTCTCAACATCTGGTGGGAGCATACCAGCATGTTTAGTCGGCACATACCACTTGCGCATCAGATTAAAGAATTCTTCGATAGGGCAGGCGCCGGCGTCATGAAGCTTCCCACAGGTCTTGCACACGAAAAAACAGTGATCAGAAGGGTGACCTTTACGATCACATTTTCCACACGTAATTCTTTTCCAACAATCACGATCTCCATGTTTGGTCGACCCACAATGCACACATTTCTTACGAGATCGGTCCTGATCAGGTTGAATACCACCAGGTTTCCGTCCGTCCACACCATTAGTCGATGATCTCGGGCGATACATTGGTTCCGTCGTAAATACATGACGGTACTGTTCCTCGTCTGAACTTAGACTCGACTGGCCACTTTCTTCTTCAGAGCCTGAACTGTCTGATTCTTTCGCGATCATTCGAATCGCTCTGGCTGGTCGGGCTGCCGGTATCTTACCCTGATCAGGGTGTGGCTTGGACCGGTAACGGTTCGATCCTACCTCGACCTTGGGTTGTCGACTCTTGGCCCGCTGCAGCGTCCTTAGAGTCAGTTCCAGTTGTTCTGAGTCCTTTATACGGAGCAGGGTTAGCTGATCAGCCAGATCGCGATTATCCAGAGTCCCAATGAAGTGTTCGACATGTTCACGGGCTATGTCCGGGTGTCGTGGGTCCTTGATCGGCATTTTCGCGCGTAGACCAGCAACATTCAACCGATGTAAGTACTCGATCGGCGTCTCGTCGGATCTTTTCTTCATGTGGTAGTACTGTCTAGCGACAGACACCCCCGAGTTGCAATATTGTTCTTCAAACTCTTCACACAACCGAGGCCACTTCAGACGCACTTCACGACTTAGCTGTTTAAGCCAGTTCTTGGCCGGGCCTTTCATTAGATCAGCGAAGATCAGGCATCTTTCAGCTTCCGGTGTCTTGTCCCTCAGAAAAGCTGACTTAGTCCGGCTTAACCAACCTCTGGCCTGATCGTCATCCATATCTTTGCCAGTGAAATCCTTCAATTCCGAGATCGCAGACATTCGTACTCGGGTGATCGTTCCTGATTCACTGTCAAATGCCTGCGCGGAGGCCATATTCGCTCTACGAGGCATCTCAATGTCCAGATCATCTGGATCGAAATGTTGGCTGATCTCGCCCTCTGACTCCATGTCCACATCACTCCGCGGGGGTGATCGGTGAAATCGGTCCTGGTGATCGGCCTGGCATATCGAACGAACGATTCCGGCTGATCGGACTGATTCCATCTCCACATCCACGGGTCTCTTGACCGATTTCTCAGCAGACTGATTCATATTCGGTGCCGATCGCCATGGTTGTCCTTGTCCAGGTGTGTACTGAGGCAATCCATATTGATCACCCGCAAATCGGTTCATCATTGTCGCGAACATGGCTTTTAATTGCTCTGGGACCTCCGGCATGTTGGTATGACCAGTGTTGGAGGTCGGACTAGCCTGTGGCACTTCCTGAGCGTCTTCGAAACTATCGTCCGATCCGACTCTACCAGGTTCCGGCTTTCTCTTCCTGTTCTGCGACTCGGTCTTGGGGTTGATCTGCTGGATCCCTTTCGGGCCCAACGTCATGCGCGTGATCCCAACCGAGGAGTCGGTGGATGCCGCTCCAGATTGTGATGACGATTGATATATCGACTCGATATCCATAGGATACTCCACCAACTGTGATCGGTGCGAAGGATCCGCGATCGGCGACTGAACCACTGGGTTCGCCCCTAGTAACGAGGCAAGATGATCATACAGGGTGATCATAGATTCTCTGATCGTCTCTTGATCCAGATCGAATAGCATATTCGCGTCGAAGGCACCAGTAGTGAAGCCAACCTCGTCGATCTGCGCCAAGAGGTTCCTGATCAGATCAAGTTGACTGCCTGTGATCACCGGCCGGGTCGCTCGACCTTCCAGCTTCCCGATGATCTTAGGCTTGATGATCTTCATCACTGGGTTGGTAACCAGGAACTTGTGAAACTCTCGAAGATAGAACAGTCGTTCCACATCTTGGACAGTGGTCTTCTCGGCTGGTTCGATCTTCTCTTCGTCTTCCTCGAAGATCTTCGGTTTAGGTTTCACATATTTTTTAGGTGGATCGCAATGATCCGCCCCCATGTTTTTTCTGTCTTTTTCCATTTTCTTCTTATGCATAGGATCAAGGTTAACACCTCGATCCTTTCCTGGGTTATAGTCAACTTTACTATAACCCAGATCGGCCCCGATCGGGGCCATGTGGGGAGTTATTTCATCTTTAATCTCGACCTGGCACTCCACCAAACCAGGTCGATCATCGCTTCCTTTAGAAATGGACAGCATCGGAGGCGATACGCCTTCCTCCAATACACCCGAAAAAGTTTCCTCCACTTTGATTTTCACATCTTTTTCATCATCAAAGGAATCACGGTGATATCCTGAGTCACCAAGTGATCCGGGCACGCGCACCATTGTGGTGGAGCCGATTTCCAAATCCATGACCGAAGTCGTGGGTGGAATCCGGATACCCACTGGCCCGGACGACCAACTATCGGAGGGGGTACTCCGTCGATCCTGATCAGCATCGGAATCAGATGAATCACCACTGTGGTGACTGATCTGATCCTCCCGGTCATCTGGCCGGTCTTCATGCTCGTCAGGATCTATGTTTAACTTCATCTCACCTTGTGTACCCGTCGATCGGGGCTGATTACACTCACTTAGGTGGACTCGGTGACGAAAAGGATGATCTTGATCAGGTCGGAGGGTTTGACCTTCTCGAGACGGGGGGTGTCCTCGGGTGGAAATCTTCACCGGAGAACGGGTTGGGGTCGACACTTATTCAGTATCTAGGCACTGATCAGGAAAGTTCGTCTGATCAGGCCAGCCAATGAGAGAGAGATATAACGAAACCAAGAAAACGCGATCAATCCACGATCTTCCACAGTAATCCACAAACGTTATCTCCACAAAACCTTTACCAATATTATTAACGTGTTCCAAACACGTGCGCGTTGCGGGTGAGGTTCGATCACCTAAAACAAACCCGTCGGGGGCCTTCCGGTAAGCCAAAATGCGTCTAAGCGCGTCTTAACCGGGAATCAGTTGAGCAAGAGGGGACTAATCAACCCTGTGCTCCCAATGACCGCACACGTGGCGGAGCGACTCTTTGCTTTAGGGGGAAAATCTAAACCTGTTATTATATATGCAAAAGTCCTATACCTGTGTACCATACCTCAACTCATGCCTGACCTTTACTTCGAACCTATTTACTTCGTCGCACGGTTGCGTAACACCCTCTTGCCCATCCTGGCTGCACCTTCAAGCTGACCTGTACCGACTCTGCCCTGATCACGACCCGACTCTTCAAAAGATCTTCAACCCATCCTGATCTTCAACAAACGACCTTGAAACCACTTGAGACCTGCTCTTCAGCACTTGTTCACTTCGTATATAGTCCGACCAAACCGAGAACTTACTTGCCCTTGCATATCAACGCTGATCAGAGGCTGATCGGCCCTGATCACGATCGCCATAGTGATCGACCAAGTGATCAGGTGGTGATCAGGCTGATCAGCCCTTGATCACCTCGGGAACGCTCTGGGTCATCATCATCACGACTCAATTCATCTTCCAAACCACACTTCCGATCTTTATACCCCGTCAGGACAACCATACCACACCGATCTCGGCTGATCTCGGCTGATCAGGCCTTGCCACGTCATCTTCGGACCAACCAAAGTTCACATCACTCACACAACCTGTCAATCCACATGCCCGATCTTCATTCCTCATCTGATCTTCATTCTTCGGGCATGACAGGCCGATCAGGCCGTAACTTCGTATCATAGCCAGCTTCAACCACTACACCATTCAGAGATCGGCTGGTCACCTGCCCTTGGTATGCCATGTCAACAGTCACTATTTCTTATTACATCCACGAGAACTCCACTTAGTGACTGTAATAACGATCGTGATCGTGATCTCCATCATTCCGCCAGTGCCTGGGACTGGGCTTAGCAACCATACTTGGCTGATTTCTCCACGTCGTAAATATCCGTTGGCCACCACCTTTTCTTCTTAATCGTGATCAACCTTTTCCCACCCATCAACCGTCATATGTTGATGGGTGTTCTATCGTCACCAATCAACGGCCATGTGTGGTCCACTTCGGTCCCAATATTTTCCGATCGCTTCACCACAAAACTGCCAAATAAAAATACTTGTACAGTAATGGATAGGTTACCAGACAGCCACGGTAGTTTTAAACAGTGTTTGATCGTGAACGCTGTTTTGATCGAATCCAGTGGATTGGTAGAAAACAGCGTATGCAAACAAAAAAATTCAGGATTTACCAGACGGACCCTGAATTCATTGCATCAATACAGCGCCCGTAAATGAAATACGTACGATCATTTTTTTGCGCTCCTGGTCGAACTAACGCGATAGTGCATGAAATTAATACCAATGAAAGAGCTAAAACGGAGCATTCTGCCAATCAAAACCGCGTTGAAAACGAGTGAGTTAAGCGAGAGCTACAAAAATTTGCCGCCATTTTGGTGCGTAATTGAAATACGGACGCCAGTTTTATATTGATTTTAGTATGGCACATCCGTCACTTTTCATTTTGCTGCGATGCCGCAGGAGCATGGTCTCTGCATAAGATCAGATCGAAATCCGTATGTATGCGAACACAGGAATGAGCGGGAGTGCATGTGATGTCGCAGTTAATCGAATTAAGGACGTCGTGTGTCGTTTCCTGTGCGACCCAGACGAGTACAACAGGCAAAAGCATCGTGGGCGAAAGTCAAAAGTGAGTCCGACAGCTGTTCGTCGACTATTCCGTGAGGCAAGCAGCGGTGATAAGAGCGTGCGACAGCTCTGCGAGGATCTTAAACTTCGAGTTGGTGTTAGCCGCGCTCAACAGCTGCTGAGAAACTCGCCTTATTTCAGCTACGACAAGCGAGTAGCGTCGCCGTGGATGACAAAGCGCCATATGGAAGAGAGAGTTAAGTGCGCATGCTCCATGCTCGAAGCGAACACGGAGTGGAAAAGCATCGTCTTTACGGAGGACGAAAAGAAGTGGAATCTGGACGGACCAGATGGCTGCCAATTCTACTGGCGTGACCTACTCAAGCCTCCACAAACAGGCATGAAGCGCCAGTCCGGCGGAGGCTCGGTGATGATCTGGGGTGGCTTTTGCGCAGCCGGAAAGACGCCGCTCGTGTTCCTTGAAGGACGCCAAGACAGTGTGAAGTACACGCGGACGCTCTCGACTGCGCTACTATCGTCCGCGGAGGGCATTACTGGAGAAGAGTGGCAGCCACAACAAGACAATGCCAGCATCCACACGTTGTCGGCCACCCGCGCTTTCTTCGTACAACATGACGTCCGAGTGATCACATGACCAGCGCGCTCACCTGACCTAAACCCGATTGAAAATGTGTGGGGACACATGGTGAACCATGTGTACGCCAACGGACG
>MIQA02001862.1:0-51949 GCA_001887855.2 Sclerospora graminicola | reverse complement strand
CCGAAGTGGATAAAGTAATTAAAATATACGTAAAATACGTAAAATACGAAAGGTTCGCAACCAAAGTGGAGATATCCTCATCCAAAGTGAAATGTACAGTAAGTTAGTATTATTTTTTGTATTTTGGATGGAGTCCCAACATTGAGGAGAAAAAATGCACCCGTTTCATTAAACCCCACGTTTTGGTGGGGTTATAGTGATAACCCCAGTGGGTTCTAATACAGATTTTACAGTACTACTAAACCTAAAATTCACAATATGCATAGAAACCACGATAATCTCGTTAGCAGGAATTTAAACGTCAGTTTTCACAACAGATCACATCATCCAAAATTCCAACACTCCTTCCGAGATTACCGGGGCTTCGTGTGCAAACTATATCAACGTAAGCATAGAAAATGTAGGTCCATCAATAGCGCAACGTCGCCATAACCATAATAAACCATCATTTCAACAAGATTTGTCTGCACAATTCTTGAATTCTTGGCGCATGTATTTTTTTTGTCAGCAGGTCCACCACCATATTCCCGCTTGACACATGCTCCGGTTCCACAACTCCACGTTTCGTAAAGTGCTTCAAAAATTTTACTTTCACGTCAATATGTTTAGCACTTGCCGCGCTCGCTTTGTTCTTGAGCTGCTTGATTGCGGCTTGGTTGTCGATCTTCAACACTATGGGTGTCTTCGTTTTAATACCCATTTCCTCGAAACGCTCCTTCAAACCTAGCGCTTCTCTTCCACCTGCAGCGGCTGCGACAAACTCCGCCTCTGCAGTCGATAGGGCAACGGATCCCTGCTTCTTGCAACTCCACCCTGCTATAATTCTACACACGAAAATCACATTTGCGCTTATGCTTTTCCTATCCACACGGTCAGCTGCATAATCGGCGTCGCTATAACTCACGATTCGCAAAGGTAATTCCAAGTCTCTGTCTCCACGTAAGTGTAACTTTAGAGTCTTGCTGCCTTTCAAATATCTGGCAATTCGCCTCGCAACCTTGAAATCACTCAAACTTGGTGCATGCGTGTGCCTCGTTGCTCGGTGCACAGCGAACGAGATGTCCGACCGAGAGATTCGAGAAATCCACAATAAACTTTCCACAAGAGACTCAAAATCCTTCACTGTAGGTCCTTTTCCACGAGAAATAGTCGGGAACATTTCACTTAATTCTGTCGTGTCCTCCACATCGGAGATAGGCGTTCTTACCACATTTGCGACTTTCAAGCCATGCTTTTCAAGCATCTCCACGATAGTGCCCTCTTGGTCAATAGTGTATCCATCTGCAGGACCACCTAAAATTCTCATCCCGAGAAACTTCTCCACGTTATCTAAATCTTTAACTCCAAAACTTGCGAAAAATTCATCCACAAGCTTTGTCTCTGTTAGTGTCACCAGTAAATCATCAACGTATACACCAACCACGATCGTTCCCTTTTCGTCAATTCTCCCGAAAATACAAGTGTCTGTCAGGCACTGAGAAAAATCCATTTTCACTAAGGTTTCACACAATAAGTCGTACCATAGTCTTCCTGCCTGTTTCAGGCCGTAATGTTTCGTTTCAATTTTAGCATTAGCTCCTTCAAACTTGTAGCGTCACGTTTCTCCAATGTATCATTCGAAATCTCCATACCTTGTGGTACTTGTAGATAAATGTCGTAATTTTTCTCTGTGCTTGCCGTTGGATAGGCACTTGGAACATCTCTATGCCTCGTAGGCACATTCCACACAATCGATAATATCAAAATAACTTTCATATTATTTATCTCCATAACTGTTGAAAATGTGAAGGAATAATTTTCACCATACACCTGTTTGTCACCACGGGCCACTAAACGTGCCTTGTATCTCTCCACAGTGCCGTCATTCTTGAGTTTAGTCTTGTAAACCCATTTGGTGGGCAAAGTCTTTATTCCATCCTTGCGTTTCATTACTTCCCAGGTTTCGAGATCTTCTAGGGCTTTCAATTCTGCCCTCTCAGCTATTTTCCACTTTTCAGATTGGTTTCCCCTATGAGCTTCGAAATAGCTCTTAGGTTCGGGCGTTCCGGCAATCTTTCCACTGTCCGGGTTATCCACATCACACACTGCGATCGCAAAGAATGAATTTTCTTCATTCATACCATCTTGTTTTTCTTCTTCACTTGAGGTACCATCTTCAGCTGCTCTGCGCTGTTTTTCTTCCTCTTCGAATTCATTAACTTCTGTGTTTTCTTCACCTTTCTTGTTGACTTCCTTGGTGGTAACTCTTGTCTTGATTTCTTCTCACGGTTCTTGGCTATTTTTTCCTTCGAAACTGAATTCTCTCCATTACTTCCGTGACTTATTTCCACTTCGTTATTCTCCATTCGTAACAGCTTCTCGTTCTCCTTTTCACCCAATGTTTCAACGTGATATACATGTCTTGTTGTAGTCACGACTCTGTCCTTCAGAAGTAACACTATGTACCCCTTGGTTTCATCACTTTTTCCAATAATCAACGCCTGCTCCGCGTGCTTTCGAAGTGACTTATTTTTTGCATCACGCCAAACCATGCACGGCGATCCAAAAATTACAATATCTGAGATATTCACCTTCTTTTTCGTGAAAACTTCCGGAGACATCTTCCGCAAATTTGCGTGTGTTGGGCTTCGATTCAAAATTTAGCTGGCGTACTCTGCTGCCTCGGACCAAAACGTAAGTGGAACTCCAGATCCGAAAATCATACATCGAATCATATTAAAGATCGTCCTATTCATGCGTTCTGCTTTTCCATTCGATGCAGGATTACCTGCTTCGGTAATCTGCTTTCTGACTCCAGTTCGCTTACAGAATAAATCCACGTTTCTATATTCTCCACCGCCATCGGTACGTAACACGTGAATTCGACAGTTAAATTCGTTTTCAAACCACGATAAAAAATGTTCAAATTTTTTGGCAGCTTGATCTTTTGACTTTTCAGGAAAAACACGAACGTAATTCAAAAAATGATCCACAAAAACAATCAAATATTTATTTCCACGTCGATCTCTGGGCGTAATTGGCCCTTTCAGATCACTTCAGATGACACCACCGATTCCGTCTATCGGCGCGTTCTGCCCACTGTCTTGTCTTGGTTGCTTTTTTCGGGTCCCTTTGCCCTCTGCACAAGTTAAACAGTTTGGTCTGCGCTTGTCGGTTAATTTTATCCCATATGCCGGGTCTTTGGCCAATCTTTCCACCGTGTCTAAGGATAGGTGCCCTAAACGTAAATGAAAATGGTGCAATGACCCTTCTTGTGGGTCATCACGTTCGCTATTCTCCATAGTCGTCATAATCATATTCGTAGACTTTTCACATACAGCCAGATCTTTCATCAAGCTTAACTTCGCAGTGAACACACACCCAATTACTTCCACATCGAACAATGTACTGTTTCCATGCATCATCTTCATTTTTCTGCCAGTGTCTTTGAGCATCCATCCTTTTTTCTTGAGATTACCAAGCGAAATTAATTTTTTTGCCAACTTTGGCGCGTAATATGCTTCTGTTAGCAGTATCGCCGAAAATTTGCTTCTTAGACGCACTTTTCCGACCTTTGTCGCACTCAATCTTGCTCCATCAGGCAGAAGTAGGTCTTCATTCTCTCCACAATCCACTGCGTCTTCGAGAAATTCTTCACTCGACATGAGATGGCGGCTTGCACCGCTGTCGATTATCCACACTTCTTTATCGTCCAATAAATCCTTCTTCGACATCTTTTGTAGTCTTTTCCATATTCAATTGTCGATAGCACAAGATTTCTTTCGCCGCTTTCTTCCGTTCTTGATCTTGGCTTGCGCTCGAAACTTTTGTTCTGCGCCCTGCGATTTCCTTGTTGACAATATTTCTGTGTATGACCTTCCATACCGCATGTGAAGCATGTTCGCTTCTTCATTCTTTCGTCCACGAAATTTACCACACTTCTTCTTGCTTTTTTACTTTTACTGCGTCGTCCTCCAATTCTTGCGCCCACGCAATAAGTTCCTGTGCATGCAATATATAAACCATGCGCTGTGGGTTGTAGCGTATCATTAGACCCATCTTTAAACCGGGAGCTGCATATTTCACAATATGCTCGACAATAAGTCGCTCATGGGATCCACTTTCACGTGCTAGCGCCACTAGATATAGAAAATGCTGGGTCCATGACCTCCGAGCATCCTTCTCTTGTGCGAAAAGCACTGCAGCTTGTTAATGCGTTATGTTTACCTTAAACGCACGGTAAAGTTGGTCCAGAACGTAATAGAGCTCCTGTGATATTTGCCACCAAGTCATGATGTTAGCTTGAAAGTAGCTGGCTGCTACGCCCTCCAAATGCTCGCTCAATTTATTAACTTTAAGGCGCTCCGTCCACACAAATCCAGACGAGAGTTGCGCCACATCCACTGCCTCGATAAACAGGTAGACCCATTGCCTAAAACCTGCACCCAATCCAGGATAAATTTCTTCACCAGTAAAATTTTTAATCGTTAACTTGGGTATCTTCATATTTCCATTGCGGCACACGTTTTGCCTTTCTTGATTTTCGTACATCCTTGGCTCGTTCCTTCCCGGTGCTTGCCACTGTGCACCACGCTCGATGCCGTTATCTCCACCCAAATCCTCCATTGTCATCCGTTTTCCGAACGGGCCATTGTTCTTCACTGCTTCCTTGAAAATACTGTCGTGATCTGAACTCTTCGACTTGGGCGAAATTATTGATGCGCAATCTTGCGACTTTTCTTCTTCCATGGCTTCAATTTTGTTTTCTAAACGCTTGATGTACGCCATCATAGCTGCCATATCCACTTCTTCGTCAACCATTTTTCACTTAATCAAATCTTATAACCACAAGAAAGAAAAATTATGCGAAAACGAAATAATCCAATGTCTCCCTTCGGCACAGGGGACTTCCACCGAGAATCGTACTTTGAACGAAAACTTTAGTAAAACTTCGAAACTTAACAAAACCAGTCCTGAACCCCGTAACTTGGGCTCATAACCTGTAGGAAAGTGTAGGTAGTCGCGTAGTCGGTCCTAGCGCCACGTAAGTTTAATAAACACCGGTTAGTGCGTTTACGTTACTTGTTGCGGTGTAGTGCTGCCCTGTCGATTAGTACAGGTTGGGAGTATCCGAAATGCGTGTTCCCTTCACCTAATTACCTAGCGTGTCAGTGCTAGGCGTGCGGAAGTGCTCAGGACGTAGGTGTCCGAAGTGCTGTTTACTCGACAAAAATGAAGTATATATTGTGTAAAATTTAAGTGTAGTTTTGGCTAAAATACTACTTAACCTAAAATTCACAATATGCATAGAAACCACGATAATCTCGTTAGCAGGAATTTAAACGTCAGTTTTCACAGCAGACCACATCATCCAAAATTCCAACACTTTGTAGGTAGGCAGAACTAGCCTATCAGCGCGTATCTACGACCTTCCAACCGTGAGAACCTTTTGCATTCAGCAAAGTGTCCACAGACTCCATTTAAGCCAATGATGTAAAATTTAGAAGCTCGTATTTCGTGATTTGGTACAGTAGATGTATATATGACATTCTATCTTTAAACTAAGTCCGACTGGGTGCTTCCGAGCAAAAATCAGCCAATCCAATTCCCTACAACTGCTCGTTTTCCCTTCAGCGATTCTCGCTGAAGGCAAACGTGTGAAAAAAGGGGCTTTGTAGACAAACCGAAGGTATGCTTTGGTTTGTCAGTTTTGCCTTCTTTTACCAACCTTCGAACCGTGAGAGCCACTATCATCGAGATCACCGAGAAAAGCAATAACATTGACCAATGCATGTACATGTATGAAAGGGAGACGGAGCAGTCTCCATCACACCCAATGTTCATACTAAAAACGAATTGGATGTATTGGAAATTATGAAATGAGCGAAACCGCATTAGAAAACTACGTGTTCTTCCGTTACAGCGTTGATTTACATTAGTGGGTGTGATGGAGACTGCTCCGTCTCCCTTTCAAACATGTACATGTATTGGTCAATGTTATTGCTTTTCTCGGTAATCTCGACGATGCACTAGGTAAGCTGCAATAACGGCGGGATAACCATTCTTATTGTCCTCCTTAAGGATGCCGGGCATCCAGGCTCCTATTGGGGCTTTAGGGCGTGTTTGACATCGTCTTTGGACGTTGAGGCGCGTATGGTGAAGATTCACTGCAATCATTAACAACTCGAACCTGTTCTGAGAAAATACTTGTCATTTCATTTCAGCTCATTGTCGAGATCAGCGAGACCCGACCAATGCATGTAGACCCCCCATCTATATTGGCACTTGTCAAAGTTTTATAAAAAACCAAGCTGAAAAAGTTTCAAAAGTATCATGATTTATCCACCAGCTAAGTTTTCTTGACCTGTATCATTTTTCTTGCGATCTCTTATCATTCAGCATGGCGTCTTCAAAAGCATTGATATTAGCGAGATCGAGTTACAGGAAACCCCCGCCAAATACAGCTCTGCGACGCTGATGACTTCATTCTTCTCCATCAGAGCCCTGCAATGGGCGCCCACGTCCACGCCCACGTCCATACCCACCCACGTCCATGGGTTTGGGAGGACAATGGGCGTGCTGTGTTTTCATGGGTGGGTTCGGGTGGGCGTCACAGCCAATAGCTCTGCATGGGTGGGCATGGGGGAAAGAGTAAAAAAAAGTTATAAAAATCATATTATTCCTAAAGGTTATCATTTCATTCAAACCGACCAATCACGATTTCTCAATCCCCCTTATTTTCTGTTTACGTTTCTCTTCTTCCAAAAATTAAATTTTGTTACACCCCGTTTATTATTCACCTTTGGACAACAACACACCATGTCTTCCTCTTCCTCTTCAGTCTCTCACTGGCGGTACACAATCATTGAACATTTAAAGCCAGTACTATTGAACGTTGTCAACGAGGCTGTGGTTGTCGATGTGCCAAAGGACTCGGTTCCAATAATTGCCTTGAAGAATATTGTTATGCCAATATTTGAAGAAAAAATTGTTCTCCACGAGATCCATTTCGTTGCAGTTTTGCTCGACCCCGTGATGAAAACCCGCTAGGCTAAACTCAACATTGACGATAACAGAATCCGAAACGGAAAAAATGCCCTCAAAAAGCTTATGATGCGTATAGGCGATGGGAAGGACGGCAAGGACAAAATTACCAGCGCGGAAGTGCCTGTTCCGCAACATGCCAAGAAGAAGCAAAAGTATTCAATCTATGTATGACGTTTCTGACAGTGAAAATGAGGTGGAGCAACCCGATGGTGAAAATGCGTACGTAACACTTCGTATCTATGTCGACAACGAGTTTGAGCTGTATATGGACCAAAAAGTGTCGCTTTTGCCTACAGAAAAGGAAACCTTTGAGGTGTTACGCTGGTGGAAGTTGTCAGGTGCAGGGACGTTCTCTATCATGGCTCGCGTTACTCGCTCGGTCCTTTGCATGCCAGCTTCATGTGCAAAGTATGAATCGAACTTCTCTGATGCTGGCAATACCTTCACATGCAAGCGTAGTGCTCAAAGCTATCCGTCTTCAACGATCTGATCTATTTACGCTCTAATCAAGACATTTGCAAAGAGACCAAATTTAGTATTTTTATAGATGGCCGTGGGTGGGCGCACCACCTGGCAATAAACCGATGGGTGGGTATGGGTGGGTAGTGGTTGCTGGTAAGCTTGTGGGTGGACCATGGGCAATTCCAAAACTGGAAATTCAGGGCTCTGTTCTCCATATAGTTCATTCTTTATGGTATCTTGTACCTACTGTATGGTACAGGGAGTGTGTACCTAGCAGGGGTGATGCGATCAGCGACTGGACCACGGGGTTCGCCCCACGAGGCAAGGTGATGATACAGCGTTGTCATAGCTTCTCTGATCGTCCCTTGGTCTAGATCGAACAGCATATTCGCGTCGAACGCACCAGTAGTGAAACCAACTTCGTCGATCTGCGCCAAGAGGTTCCTGATCAGGTCAAGTTGACTGCCTGTGATAACCGGCCTGGTCGCCCGACCTTCAAGCTTCCCGATGATCTTGGGTTTTATGATCTTCATCACTCGGTTGGTAGCTAGGAACTTGTGAAACTCTCGAAGATAGAACAGTCGTTCTACATCTTGAACAGTGGTCTTCTCGGCTGGTTCGTTCTTCTCTTCATCTTCCTCGAAGATCTTCGGTTTAGGTTTCACATATTTTTTAGGTGGATCACAATGATCCGCCCCCATGTTTTTTCTGTCTTTTTCCATTTTCTTCTTATGCATAGGATCAAGGTTAACACCTCGATCCTTTCCTGGGTTATAGTCAACTTTACTATAACCCAGATCGGCCCCGATCGGGGCCATGTGGGGAGTTGTTTCATCTTTAATCTCGACCTGGCACTCCACCAGACCAGGTCGATCATCGCTTCCTTTAGAAATGGACAGCATCGGAGGCGATACGCCTTCCTCCAATACACCCGAAAAAGTTTCCTCCACTTTGATTTTCACATCTTTTTCATCATCAAAGGAATCACGGTGATATCCTGAGTCACCAAGTGATCCGGGCACGCGCACCATTGTGGCGGAGCCGATTTCCAAATCCATGACGGAATTCTTGGGTTGAATCCGGATACCCACTAGCCCGGACGACCAACTATCGGAGGGGGTACTCCGTTGATCCTGATCGCCATCAGGATCGGATAGATCATCACTATGATGACTGATCCGATGCTCCCGGTCATCCGACCGGTCGTCATGTACGATAGAATCCATACCTAACTTCATCTCACCTTGTGTACCCATTGATCGGGGGTGGTTACACTCACTCAGGTGGACTCTTTGATGAAAAGGATGATCTGGATCAGGTCGGAGGGGATGGCCTTCTCGAGACGGGGGTGTCCTCGGGTGGGAATCTTCTCCGGAGAACGAGTCAGGGTCGATACTTAGTTTAAGTATCTAAAGGCACTGCTCGGGAAACTTCGTCCGATCAGGCCAGCCAATAAAAACGAGAGATAACGAGAAACCACGAAACCATGGTAAAACCACGATCTTCCACAGTAAACCCCAAACGTTATCTCCACAAAACCTTTCCAAATGATATAACGTGTTGTAAACACGTGCGCGTGAGGGGCTGAGGGTTGAAAACCTAAACAAAACCCGTCGGGGGCCTTCCGGTAAGCCAAAATGCGTCTATGCGCGTCTTAACCGGGAATTAAGTTGAGCTACAGGGGCCTAGCTAACCCTGTGCTCCCAATGACCGCGACACGTGGTGGAGCGACTCTTTGCTTAGGGGGAAATTCAAAACCTGTTATTATATATGCAATGTCCTATACCTAGTGTACCATACACCAACTCATGTGCCTGCCTCATACTTCGATCCTGTTCGCTTCGTCGCACGGTTGCGTAGTACCACCTTACCCATCTTTGTTGCACCTTCAAACTGATCCGTACCACTTCTGGACCGATTATGGTCAAGCTCTATAGCGATCTTCAATCATCCTGATCTCTCGATAAACAGCTTGGAACCAGCTCGAGATCTGCCTCTTAGACACTGTTCGCCCCATGTCCAACCCGGCTTAACTGAAAACTCCATCTCTCTTTACACCTGGAAGCCGGTTTGGGGCCGATCGGTTCAGATTATGATCAGCACAGCGATCGGCAGAGTGATCGGGGCAGTGATCAGGGCGATCAGCCCCAGATCCCTCGAGACACCTCAGGGCTACCATCACATCAACTTAGCCCGTTCACTCGACCATGTTCTTGACCTTCACCACCTGTCGGGGTGCTAAGATCGCACCGACTCAGCATTTCTCGTGAAGTTGGGCCTGATCGGACCTTCTTGCATCAATTCTGGATGGATCCATCAACTCTCACCGCTTGCCTCAACTTGATAATGCTCGCCCGACTCGCCACTCCACATACCCAGTTCTGTCCTGTACCTGATCTTCATATTCTAGGGCGGAGTTAAGTGACTCGGCTGATCAGACCGAGATTTCCATATCACATCCAACTTCAATATCTGGACCGTTCATGACTCATTCCGATGACCGGATTCTGCTGTTCCTGATATATTAATTCGCCACTGATACCGTATCTCCAGTTTATCTCAGTAGATGTAGCCATGTACGTCCACACGGACTTCATTTAACACGCAATATCCCGATCGGATCGTGACCTTCGCCATTCCATTAATATCCGGGACCAGGCGTAATAACGGTACTTGGCCTATCCCTTTACACTACGAAAGCCCGTTGCCAACCACCTTTCGTCGTATACGAGATCAGCCTGTCCCAACCATCAACTGTCCCATCTTGATGGGTGTTCCCATCGTCACGAATCAACGGTCATGTGTGGTCCACCTTATTCTCAACATTTTTTTGTCAGATCGCTTCACCGCAGCAGCATCGTGAGGAAGTCGACCTCTCGGTTTGAGAAAGTCAATCCAGTCTGACAAAACATCGCAGCAACGAAATTCCAAGTACCACAATTCTTCAAAGCCGTCAGAGCCATAAACAGCATGTCACGATAAGTTATCTGGCGCTTTCAACCGGATCCAGCGTTCCAATGAGTAGAAATGTAGGGTCGCAGCTCTCGATATATCTTGTCGTACTCACTAAGGTAGAAATTCGTAGCAGTATAGACACATTGTACTCCACGCACTTCGATAAATCGATCCATGATCGGAGATGTCGAGTTGGGATCGTCATCATTTTCATCTTCGAGGGGATCCACGGAGAACTTCGCACGTTTATTCTTCCTAGCACTGTCTACCTTCTGTAGTGTATCTAACACCTTCATAATGTTAGTATTCGACAACCATCTCGGTGCTGTGATTTCTTCACTCGTTTGGAGCGTTCTAGAGCGGCGACTGGGCGTGACTCGAGACAGTCTTGACGGGATACGGGTTGACTTGCTAGATGATAGAGTGACTTGGAAAGTTGTAGGCTGATTTGGAAAGTTACAAAGTAAAATGAAAACGACGCGCTCCGCGGTTGGGTACACGGTGCCTCAGCTGGTACCTGATTTTCTACAGAGCGAACCCAGCTGGCAAGCCATATTATGTATAGGAAAGGACATATGAGAATTTAATTGTAAATCAACATACTCCAATTTAGTACCTCTAACGCCATTAACCTCATCCTTAGATAGGGGGTCTAATGGGTATATTAGTATAGTACTATGAGCATATGAAATCTAGAATGCAATCTAGGCTCAGGTGTCTTGGATGTGTTGACGTCACTTGACACACAAATTTGGTCTGGAAGTAGCCTCTGGAAGTCATGATCCGGTGCTGGAGTTTGATCGAAGACGCACTGTAAACTGATTTTCAGTCGGATCCCTTCTTCACGCGTTACGTAATATTTCGATTCGTAATCCGCCACTGCACTAATTGAGCACGACACCGACGCCATACGAACTCGAGATGGTCATACGCATTCTTGACTACGCCTTGAATACAGCTTGATTGCGGAGCTGCCATAACCACGCCGCTCCCATCCCACAAATTCCATTCCAGAGACGATCAAATACTTGTGTATATGTATCATCATACCATCCATGCTTCTGCATCATCGTCTTTTTAATACTATCACCAATCGGTGATGCACATCTCGTCACTATTTGAAACCCGCCTAGAAGTGAGTCCGTTAACACAATCCCTCTCCAATGCTGAAGCAATCGACGCCAGAAACTTTAGCTCGCTTGCATTCCCATAAAATATGAAAAACATCTGTCCGCTCACTTGTACAACGCTCATCTAAATCACATCTTCCGTCCGAATTCGTGCGTACACAGAAGGTATTGAGTTGCATTGTAATGACTCTAAACTATACCCACACTTGATAGTTAGTTAACATGTTATCATGATCCCATACCTGTTTGGGTTCAGCATCCTGTGTTTTGGTCCACCAACTACTCGTTCCACACCGACTTTTCCACTTGTCTAGTAAACGTTTCAGCTGTGGTGCAACTCCGTAAAAATACAACTTTCTGAAGATCGTCGAAATGTGGGCCATATCTTCCAGATAGCTGCCATATCATCTACTCTCCAACCAAATTAGGTGAATATCCGGATGGGGATGAAATACCATCTTCGCTCCCATGATCTCGGATTCATCATCTTTTTCCACCAGAGTACTGGACGAGACTTTCCAGAGGATGCCATCAGATTGTTGTCTGAGGTGCACTTGATCGCCCTGTGTTCGCCCTTGTCCTAGCATGTGTCCCGGTACCTTCCATTCCCATGTGAACGAGTCCAAGCAGGCTGGTCCTTACATACAGTGATTTTTGGAAGTTCCCCAATATAGTGCCCGACCGCTACCGTTGGTGACGCTAATATTAGGCACATACCGTAATCCTTATGTGCTTCCTGACAGCTATATATTTCATGACCCAACCCTGACAAACAATGATATTTTGCAGATTTCGGTTAAATTACTTAAGAGCCACTATAAATTGAATTTATATAATTGGTTATATTACGGTGTCAGGAAGGACATAAATTCCGCGGAAAATATATATGCCAAGCGCTGATTGGCCACTTGCAAGTGTCAGTTGCAAACCAACGTCAGGAAGCACATAAGGATTACGGTAACCCCCTGCCAATTTTTGCACGTGTGTGCGATTTTCCTTGAACGCCTTGGACCTGCCACATATAAGTAGTTGTCGTAAGTCGTAATATTCTTAATTCGCGAAGTGTAGTTGAGGTATCCGATCATATTTCCGCGGAACCAACTCCATCACCCGCTCCTCTTTTAGATGCCCACCTGAAAGTCCCCCAGAAGGGAACAATCGAGTCAGGTAGAATCTCATGATACGGGTACGCATCAATGTCTACCGTGATCGTAAACTGCTCATCCTGCGACAGACACATCCCTTTCATTCCCAGTCTCACCTCCATAATCACCACTGCCTGGGGTAAGACCGACAGAGTGTATCGTTCTAACCTCTCAATGTCGCTTTGTTGCGGCCCTAACACTTCCATCACTGCTCTTCTCAACAGTCGCACCATACCAGGATTGACAGTTCTTCCTGCTTGACATACTTTATAGCCTTTCACCGGAGTTAGTGTTTGTCCCGCCGATACATCTGATCCAATGCCTACTAGGTCTAGCCATGCTCATTGATAGCAGTCTCGCGCAGCAACCAACCACTGACAAGCAACTTCAACCGCCGAACCTTGATTGCGACAGGAATTGAGATTAGTCCTACACCGCCGGCTGCATGCGGAGTAAACAGTAGGGTAGGCGATATTTTATGACGCCCTCGCTCCCCTGTCGTTCTTTTATGCCAGAGAAACGCCTTCTGTATATGAACTAACTCCTGAAGTACCTCGACCGGAGGTTCGAACATTCGTGCTGTAAACAGAATAGAAGGTATTGCAATTACATTAAATAACTGTAACTTTTCCATGAAAGACGTCCCGCAGTCCGCCGCTGTTGCTAGTCACCGTTGTACACTTCGAGTTCTCAGTGCGCAGCTAACTGTTTCCAGCCCAGCCCACCCAAAGTAATACCCGAGATACCTTATTGTGTCCCCTTCCGGTGAAACCGGTAAAGTGTACCCCTCTTCTGGTACATACAACGAGTTTAAAAATAGAAATTTACTTTTTGCTGGTTGAATTTGTAGTCCAGCTAAATCCCCAAACCGACGGACAACGTCTAAGGCTACCGGCACCTGCTCTGCGTGTCGAACAAATACCGTCGAATCGTCTACAAAGACCGAAAACCTATGTTGAAGAGACTGGTCATGGTTTAGAAGTTGAATCCCTGCTAGTCTAGACTCCTGAAGTAAAGACAAGGCTAGTGGCTCTACTGCTAAGATAAAGAGAAGAGGTGCGAACGAACACCCTTGTCGAATGCCCGACTTTACCTGTATGGGCTCCGAAAATTGATTATTCACTAGAAATTCTGCTGTAGTTCCCGCGTGAAGCCTATACATCAAGTCAACAAATTGATCCGAGAATTCAAACAATCTCAGAACCGTAAAGAGATACTCGGATCCACCGTGTCATACGCCTTACTGAAATCTAAAAATAAAAGACCGGCACTCTGTGCCGCCGATACTTTCCGCCGTAACTTATAAGTTTCAAGGGTTTCCTTCATCAAGACCACCGCTTTATCCGCCGCCCCGAGACAAACCCTTGTTGAGTTTCCCCAATTAACTGACCCAACAATTTCTGTAATCTCCGAGCTAAAATTTTTGCGAATAATTTGTACCCAGTTGTCAACAGTAAAATAGGGCGGTAATAAAGGTCGTTACTGGAATCCCCCTTCTTACGCAACGGAATAACGACTGTCTTTAAAAAGGACCTTGGAGGCTTCCCACCCTTCAAAATATCATTAATAATCCGCGTTAGGGGTTCCACCAGAACTGTTGCAAAATACTTATAGAAATCGTTCCCTATACCATCCTGCCCTGCTGCTTTTCTGCGGTCAATGCTTTTAATCGCCCATTCCACGTCTTCTTCCAGTACTTCCGCCATTAAATCCAGTTTTGAGATTGCGTGACTTTACGGTCCTCAGGAATCCACATAAAATTCTGCACTTCCGCAGACAGTGTACGACTTCCAACACATCTGTGACTGTAACTTAAAATCCGCTGCCAAGTCGCCGCAAATTTATCTGGAACTGATTAAGATCCAGCGAAAGGCGGGCCTGATGTTGCCACTATCTGAGACACCGTCTGATCACGTTCCCATGCAGACGTCCTATTGAACAGCCATCTCACATCCGCTGCTGACCGATGCAACCGAACTCCTCGTCTAAAAGAGCGTTCTTTTTTCAAAGACTCTGAAATTGCCAAAACAATGTGTTTCCGAACGGTCGCGTTATCTCTAACCGTCCTTTGAAGATGGTGGACCCTTCTCTTCCGTCGTCGGGCAACCTTTTTTGCACCTTTTAAATCACGTCCCGGCATAAATCTATCCACCTATCTCAACTTCTTGTAGCACCTTGATACTGGAACACCTCGTAAGGGCGATCTAATATCATTGATTGCACTGTGTCTTGCTGAGATCCCGGGAACGGATATGGCATTCTCCGATGGGCCATCATACGTCGGTAAACACTTGGATCTTTAAGACATAGAAAACTTGGTTGTGGTCTGAGTAAACCAGTGGCGCCTCAATGACAACCCACACCACCCAATTCTTCCAATTTCCAGATGTTCTAATCGACTTGCCTGATTACCTCGTCCATAAGTATAATGCTCCAACGGATCTATAGTTGACTCCCCCATTGGAGACATCATTAAACGTCTGGCATCCCATAACTGCCAATCCGTCACTAGGCGCGCTAAGGCATTACTTTCTGGTCTTGTCGATCGTGTACCTCCCAATCTATCGAAAGCGGGTGTGTCCACTCAGTTAAAATCGCCACCGAGAAAACAATTTCGAGGTTTGCGTAAAAATAATTGTCGTAAATCACCAAAAAATTGTTCACAACGCTTAGAATCGCTTGACGGCCCATATATATTCACAAAAACGCTATCATTCCATTTCACGACTAGTAAGCGATGCGACCATTCTTCTGTCATCCACGGAACAATTTGATCTGCTATGGCTGGACACACCAGAATCGCGACACCTCCTTGTTTTTTTGTATAAACACTCCAATAGGATAATGGTCTGTTGTGACCCCTCTTACCTAAAAGGATGCCCACTTACGAGAAACTTCATCTCGTTCTTCCGTCGACGCAATGTGCGTCTCCTGAAGCAGGATTACTTGAGCTAGGTGTCCTGGGCAGCCTCTTCACGCAACATCCAAGCTAAGACATCTTTCTGCGCAAACCCCCTAACATTTTGACTTAAGAACGTATGAGTTATCTAATTTTGTTGGCCAAATCAGACCCCCCTGACGGCGTAAACTCAACACCCTTGAGTAACCGATGTTTAGTGAATATATGCAGACTCGTCAAATTATAATACGCTTGTTTCGGAAGCGGGCTCTCTGTGGTGCCCTTAGTACTTACTCGGACCCTCTGGGTCCCTTTCCATATCAATGAAGCCCGCACTGGTTGCTGTTTGTAGCACTCCTTAGACTGGATAAAAGCATACATTTCCTTCCAAGCAGATGGATCTCCTTTTTCAATTGCGCAAACCTTCATCGCATAATCTTTACGACATTCCACAACTTTGAGATGTCTCTGTAATAAACTAAGGATAGTGTCTGCTGGATGGTAGTTGTCACCAATCATGACCGCTATCTGTTCCGCAAATAGATGAGAGCTTAATAAATTAGCTGTCAATTGTACCATGCTAACAGTTTCAGAACCTTAGTGCCACCGTATTGTATCTTCCTTAGCCTTGACCACTCCTGTGAGCTATTGATGATCGCCGTTCTTTGAACCGACCCGATCATCACGTTGAACCGCTGCTCCCATGCCGAGAACCACTGTGCTGGTATATCCACAAGTCCTTCCCGCTTACCTGCCTCTATAACAGCCAGCCAGCAATGTTCCCTCCAATTTTTCGTCAATTCCACCAAAACAGTTGTGTGTACGCAATCCAGGATATACTATGAACCAGGTACGTCTTTTAGCAGGTGGAAAAGGCGATTTGCTTCTAAATGAGCCGCCTTAATCCACAAGGTCTTCGTTGAACTGACAATCGGGAATGGCATGCCTGTCTGTTCCTCCCAGTGGGGCAGTAACTTGTGCCACGCCACTTCAAAATCATCCAACGAAATGGTCTCAATCATAGGTTTTGATTCAGATGTCGTAAAGTCATCCATTAATTCTCTTTCAACAGAACAAATTTTTCATCGGTTGAGATCCATCCTCAGGCACCTCTCTTCGACATATCCTTTTGGAATTTGGACTATCTCCACCTCCAGAATCCACTGTATCCTGAGAACTCGCAGAGAAATCGGTGTCTTTGTACTCAGATCCTGAAGCAAAACTATCTGAAATCAGTAAATATTCCGGTTCTGGTTGGTAGTCCCACCACACCTTTTTGAACCATTGATGAAGAATCGGTTCAGATATTTGGTACCACTGTAAATACCCCACGCGAGTGACAGGGTCGGATAAATTTGCCTGTAACAGCTGCTCCTGTTCCGGCAGAGATAATTTGCTGACTGTATCCGACAGAAAATGCAAAATTTCGCACATTCGCGGATCCTTAGTCATACTTATCTGTGTGATTTAATATTTTAGCCCGTGATGGATCGTTGGCCCTTCTTACCTCTGTAAAAGAACATCAAATTTCCCGTCCCAGTCTTCCGGGTTCCACGTAGATTGATTTTCATAGTTGGTAAGAGTACCATCATCACTTACCACCAACTCTTGTGAGGATACACTAGATTCTGCTCCTCCGAGTTGCTGTCGCTAATCGTTTTGTTCTCCATGCTGTTGATGGGGCTCCTTTATTTCGTCATCATCTTCTCGTTGCCCATAATGGGCCTGTACCTTCTTCTCATCATCATAGTCCTCTTCGTCACTACTGCGATCCATATTAATGTCCTCTGCATTGTGACGACGTACCCCACTCAATATCGCCGAGTAGTGTTGCCCGCAATACTGCAGGATCAGCTGCCTCTTTCTTTCTTGGTTCTCTGAATCCCTGGACTTTAGGGATGCCCGCATTTTTTCATAGGATACTTGCACCGTTATAGGATATTCCCCGCTCATCTGGATATCGATATCATCGATATGAAAGTCCTGGTTTCTGGTGTAAGAAAACAGCGCTCCGGAACTTTTTCTCCAGGCGCCTGACTTAACACAAAAATGTCTTTTTGTAACAGTGTACTCAGGGTCTTCAATGTGTCGTTACTTCCCCATGCTGTCTCTGGGATGTTCTCCGTAATACTTGATCCACTCTCCGCAAATTCTACAAATATTCCTGAAATAATCTCTTGGGTTCCTTGGGCGATATCCTTGGATAGCACCGTCCTAATACAATAAGTGTCGGCTTTCGCACACCAGGGGGAAACTTAACATCGAAATCCATTAGCGCCGAGCAAGGCACCCTTCCTTCAATTGCTTCCTCATAGTCTCCAAAACCTGAACATTATCTTTCATGTTAAGGCCTGACACACAGCATACACTTGGCAATTACCTGTAGCTGGTGTCGGCACCGATTTCAGGACGGCAATTGTAAGACATCTTCAAATCCGAAGTAGAAATCTCAGCTATGCGATAGGTTCCGAGGGCTGAATAGGCCCTTCTTCCCTCTCCACTTGGTCCAAGACAGCGTTGATAAAAGTTTTTACCTTTCCTTCCATCATTAACAACGCACTAGCCTTCTTCTGGAGAATTGTAGCCTGTTGCTCTCGCACGATTTTTTTTCCTGTCGGTCCTTATTAGACTTGGAAACCAATTTTCGTTATTCCTCTGCTCCCGGTTGCGTCTTACCTTCCCCTTCCAGCCGGTCTGTTGCGTCTTTCGGATCAACAGCATCCTTTCCATTACGATGCGTAAGTACATCCCTGGCCTTCGACCTCTGAAGGTCGGACTTCAAACTCGAAGTGACACCATTATCTGGATCCGTCGTCACCACCTCCGAAGACTCATTTCAACCGACTCCCTCTCTTCCGTTCTTCTTATTTACAGTAATCCACTCAGAAGATGCCTGCTGTTGCTGTTGTTGTTGCTTCCCGGCTACCTCCTTTGAAAGCACCTCCTTCTGCTGTACCTCGACTGACTTTTTGCACGGGGTCACACTATTAGCCGTCTCCTTACTCCCTTTTTCTATCTCCTCCTTGTCCTCAGATACATTAGAAGCCTGTTGGTTTTCTCGAACTGCCTCTATCTGTGCACGTAACTCCTCCATACTTCGAAAAGTGGTGTCCTGAAGCGAATATCTCTTTAAATCTTCCAACTTTACTTCAATGCAGTTTGTTCTTTAAAAGTTCAGCGAGCGGAGCGGCACATTTTCTCATGGAGGGTCCCACTTTCCCACATCGTAGACATTGTTTACGACCGCGCATCGAGGGATGCTCAACCTCCAACATAGTGTAGCCCCAATATTTTTTTGTAATACCCAGTCACGCAGTGGGGCAAGCATCTGACTCAACAATTAGCTCCCAGAGCGTCGAGGTATACGAAAACGGTCCACTTTATCCAAATCATCAAGCTGATACTCCATACCCAAAATCTGCCTCAAAAATCCAGATAACTTCAGCAAATCCACAGACCTCGTAATGTTCTTTTAAACACAAGTGTAAAATCCTTTATATTTCATATCTTTCTGCGTTACTATTCACCTGGGTTTCCCACGCAGAACCCACAACTTTCGGCGCTTCCTGGTGTAAATTCCGTAAGGAATGATCATACCTATGGAAAGGTACACATACTTCTTCGCCATATCACGCGTAAAGAAATGGAAGTAGAGAGCGTGGTTTCGACGGTCATAACTTATATTTTTCACTTGGGCCACCATTCTTCAAAAAGCTACACTCCCAGAACCTCTCGTCGAAGCCGCCGTAGCAATACTCTCTTGAATGCACTTTGTACTAAGAAAAGCTTCCTTCACTGGGCTTTCCCCACGTAGATTCATGACTAGACAACCTCATACCTGGGCCCGTATTGTGTGCACTAAACGGACTTGCTCGTCAATCTTCATAATCCGCTTCAAAAAAAAATTGCAGCAATTGCTTAGCGATAATGTTTCCTTGCACTATTCCTTGGCCAATACGCCATTCATCTTCGGTGCCTTCACGACCATCATCGGGGCGAATTTCCCGTAATCCTTCTCACATAAAGCTCGTAAACGTGATATTGCATCTGACGTGTAAACTTCAGTCTTGAATAGGAAGGTCTTCTTGATTAATTTGTCTTCAGACTCAGCGGATACTCGCCCAGCCACTTTACTCGCCCATCCCTTCAATGGCGCCGGTAATAGATCCGCCTTCTTCACCTTTTCTTGTCCAATTACGTTCCATAGTATTCCTTCAAATTATTGCGCCGATCGTTGCGATAACAACGCCGACCCGGTAACCTGTTTCCGCCATACGTCCCAATCTTTCTTTTCCACCACCACGACAATTTCGAAAAAATCTAATAATCGTTCCACTTCAGGTACTTTCAACAACGGCAAGCGTTTAGCAGCTTCCGAAAGTCGCGACAACGGACCACGGGATTTGATAAATACCGCCGAAAAAAGATCTTGTGTCAAATCCAACCAGGCCTGTGCCCGTGGCCGTGACGCCGCGGCTTGACTCAACGCTGTCTGAAGTGCTTGCACTAGACATTTAGGATCCTGCGATTCTGCAGGTTCCACTTTGCCCACCCGAGGCTCAACTGATTTACTGAGTCCTTCGGCTGGGTTCTTCTGTTTTAATGTCAAGTTTATGTCCTTGACATCAGGTGTGACTACCGGCATTACCGGTGTCTCCCTAGATTCTTCCAATATTGGATTGGTCCCCGGTACCAGTACTACCGACTCATCAACCGGTACTACTGATACCGACTATGTATCCAGATCCTTATCTGACTCAGGAACCGATACTGGCGACCCTTGCGAGGCTTGCGTTTCGGCGAAAATTTCGTCCTCATTACAATCTTCTGCCTCGGTATGTTGACGTGACCCTCCCTTGTCTGGATTGTCTGGGTCTGTGAACGGACCCCGGGTCATCCAGGGGCTTGCGGGCTTCCTTTACTGCAGATGGTATTTAGTCCTAAACCCTACAGCGTGTAGGGGCTAATGGTTATGTATATTATAAGAGGATATCTACATGTATCAAGCAATCCCACTCACGGCCTATCTACAGATGATGTACTTTCTTTCATCGGGCTTTCCACGATCCTCGATATTCGTATCTTCAAGGTTAAGCAGATATCGTAGATGTTTGAAATTGCACGGAATAGATCCCTCCAGCAACAAAAACGACCGTGAAGCGTGCTACACATAATTCATTGACAGCGTAATATCAATTTTTATATCAATGTGAGCGGGTGGCACCGCTCCATTACCCCGCAATTTCCGCTACCCACAAAAATAAAGATCATTCCTTTAAAAAGGCAATGCGGTGACGTATTATGTAGCCTCATGCGGCCATTTTTATTCTAAATCCAATCAAATTTCTCGCACAAACTGCATGCTAGGAGGCGTTGGTGTCTGAAGCTGGTTAAGCCGTTCGTCTAGCAGCTTGTCTTGCATTTTCCCACTGGTCACAACACTGATTAAGTGATTAAGTCAACTTCAATTGCGAGATCTCGATGGTAGCATCTCCATCGGAATGAACTATAAGACAGGAACATGTACCGTAAATGTCGGATCCAGTGGGACATACGAATTGAGTGGGACACCACCAATCTGTAATGTTGACACCCCACCCACATGTCAAAATCTGCCGATGTTTATTACCGAATTACTGTACTCTCCACACAGAAGGTACAGGACGGAAGTCACGGGGACCCCAATAACCCCAAAAATCCTCAAACAATTTTATTTTACTTGATTACGACGAAACAAAGTGTCCCACTGGATCCGACTTTTACGGTAAATATTTTGATTCCTATTAAATAGTAGACCGTGGCAAAGGTACATAAAAGCGGTACAGGGGGGGGGGTGCGGTGATCGGAGAAAGGGGGTGCGAATATCATCTCCCGAGATGAAGCTGTGCTTGCACCTCAAGATGTACAAATGATGCCTCTGTAGCGCTTCTGTGGCACCTAGAACTACCAGCCCGATCCAATGTGGCCAGTCGGGCAAGCAACCATCGCCCTTAAACACATCTTTTACTTCTGGAGCACTTGATCGTTGACGGGCTACAGCTCGTTTTTTATTACAAAATTGAAAGTCGTTGTCGATATGGTATGAGGCATGAGATACTTCTGAAGGCGATTCTACGTCAAGTAGAAATGAGTCCAGCAAGTTATCCATGCATCCTGACCTGCGGTGAATCAGCAACTAGACTGCAAACTTGAGGTTCGTGGGCTGCCTCCTCGCTCTTGCTTTTGAGTGCCGACCTGTTTATCATTGGTACCAATATTATTACTGCTCGGATCCTCACCTTCATCCGAAGAAACACAGTCATCTGCATAATGCGTGCCCAACTACCGGTCGTTCTTCCCAATTGCTTAATTCAAAACAACCAATACAAAAAATAGGCTGTATACAGACCAAAAGTTTCGATTCAAAACAACCGTAACATTTTTCAAAACTTTGAACTCCGGATGGCAAAAACGGATGACTAAGTTTACTAATGCGCTGAATTAGTCGTAGCAAAATGAAACCAATCTCATCAAGCGAAATTGGACCCCACGCACGTCTGCATAATAGTGAACTGTACATAAAGAATAAGGTAGCGCAAATTCCGGTCCTTTAAGCTCACCGCTACTGCTTCTGACGAAGCCACCCTTCCAACAACAATTCACTGGCAGGTTTTCAAAGAATACGTCTGGAGAGGCAGTTAATGTCTCAGAAGTCCTGATGCGGTATACATAAGTCAAGGTGACGTCAGTAGGAGTTAACACTGCACGTATCATGGATTTGGACACCAGGGGTGTGCGGTATCACGTTTCGGCACCGGTACTATAGTAGCGAATCAGGTACCAATTTTTTTTTTTGTAAGGTAGTCCATTATAGTTTTCAACTATTGGCTACTATATAATACCTTATCCTAGAAATTAAATGGGGATCTGGATCGTCATGATGAAACAATTGCTCGGATGCCGAGTATCTGCTCGCTGTTCGCGGTGCTGGTAAGGGGTTTAAAACGCACTGGATACACAATTGTAGACGCATCCGTCTTCTCTCGTCAAAGGTTGATGTTGCTCCAATAAAGCAACTGTGTCTAGTTGGGCTCCGCTTTGAGCTCATAAAAAATTAATGGTTTCTGCAAACGTATGTCTGAAACCATTTAAAATTGATTGATTGCGCAAATGCCACAACCATCCCACTATAATTCCGCACAATCCCAACCATAAGCTTCGGAAATGTTTCTTGCAAGAGAAGGCTTTTACTTCATATTTTGCCATCATCATTACTCGCATACGACCGCTAATGTCAGGCGACTGGCGAGATACAATATGTCTTTCTGATGTAATCAACTGGAATTCCATTTCCTTTAAGAGCCTATATTTCGCGTAACTGTCCATCAATGACAAATCGAAATAATCATGCGTGACTGTGTCACTAATCGGTTCGTTGCCCTTAGTAACAAAGTGATGAACCTTGCGATTCATCAAAGTTGTCCCATGAATAGTCAGGGATGTTTGTAAAGTGATCCGCAATGATATTCATCCATTCATGTAAGTCTGTCCAGGCTGAACCTTCCTCTTCCAAGACTTTATCAAATCCTTCACCATAGTTCTTATAAGATGTCTGTACCTTAAAGTGACGTCTCAACAAATCCATTATGGAATCACTCGCAAGATAATTTTCTCCCACCATAGCTGCGAATTGCTCAGCATAAATATATGCGCTTATCAGGTATCTTGCCAATGAAGATTTCCTCATTGGAGCACATAATCGGATAAATTTGACACCGCCATAATGATTACGGCGTAATTCATTCCATTCTTGAGTGCTGTGAATAATTAATGTCCGCTGTTCTGGTGCTTTCAGTGCCAAATATCTCTGCTCCCAAGCACCAAACCATGCAGCTTGCACCCCTTCAATACCATAATTTTTGCCTTGTTCTAACATGGCACACCAACATTGTTCACGCCATATTCGAGTGAGAGCAATCAACGTCTCTGTTGTTATACTATCTAGTATGTATGGGGCTCCATCAAAAGTTTGTAATAATTCCAAAAGAAGAATGCTCTCCTTATCCGCTGCTGTTTTCCATATATCTGGACCTTTATTTAGGTGTGGAAAGAGCACTGTGGTCTGTTGCTTCCAAGTTGCCTCTAATGAACCCCAAGCTTTGATCCAATGTTCTGTAGACTCTTTTGGACTTGAAACACAGTTATTGAAGTCATCCACTAATTCACGCTGAAGTTGAATAACTGGGACGTCTGTTCCGCGTACATACCGGATTGGTTTCGTAAAAACCTGTGAACCTTTTTCGTTAAGATCTATACGTATACACAACCGTTTGGCTTTGGTTGTTCTTTCGTGTTCCTCAATTAATGTATCGTGTTCACCTTCTGGTTGTTCCACATCATCCGAAGCTGACCCTAGTAATTTTTGTTCATTACTATTTTGCATATCTAACCAGCTGCGATGGTACCATTGGTGCAATACCGATTCTGGTATGTTGTATTGACGCATCACTTTCTCACGGGTATCCGGTTGAGTCAAATCCGCTTCCAGGAACTGAATTTGTTCTGGAATAGATTGCCGCCCGACTTTATCCGTTAAAAAGTGAAGTACTTCTAGCAAACCAGGATCATGAGTCAGAATAATCTGCTCAAAATCACATTTAAAATAATCATGAATAGACGGTCCTCCAAGTCTATTAATAATATCCTCCGTCAATTCATCCCATTCTTCAGCCTGCCGTTTCTGTTGGTCGTTCATATCTACTAGGATTCCTTTATCCTTCTCTGTTTGGTCTAAGACCTCATCCATAACGATATCCATTTCTTCGATGTTTAATGTTAATATATCGATCATCCTCGTAATCTTCGTCTGACTCACTTTTACTACTATTGTCAGTCATGATTACATCCACTTCACCGTCAGATTTATCCTCTACAGCTCTTAACCCATGAATATACGCCGAGTAATGTGCTTCTTTAAAGAAAAGAACTCTTGGCCATTGCGTAAGAATCTTTGGCCCCTTTTGCTTCAAACTTCGAACTGTGTCAATACAGTTCTGTAATGACATTGGATACTCTCCACTCATCATGTAACAGTTGTTTTTTCTGTTACGTGTTTCTGGTGCGTAATGAATTACGCCAGGTTTCTCCATCCTTGCATTTATATTTATGACAAAGATGTCCTTCTGAAGTAACGTACTTATTGTGGCCAAAGTATCGTTGCTTCCCCATGCCTTCTGTGGAACTGTATCCGTGATCTTAGATCCGCTGGTTGCAATGTCCGTGAGATAAAGTTTAAATTCGAGAGCTGACTCCTTCGCTGAATTTTTTTCATATCCTCTTCCTAATCCCAATAAAGTATGTTTACGGATACTTGCAGGGAATTTTATTTCGAAGTCAAGCAGCGCTCGAATATGACATCCATCCTTAATCAGCCGGGCTAAAATTTCCAAGACTTTCACATTTTCCTTTTGAAATTGAAGCGTCGCAAGTGCCTGACATATTGCATACACCTGACAGTTTCCTGTCGCCGGTGTTGCAATACGTCTTATACCCATAAGCGTATCTGCCTCTTCTAAGGTAACTTTTTTGGATGTGGGGTAGTATTTTCTTCTCTCAAAGGAAAATCCTCCATGGAACCGTTACTGACCTGTATTTCATCCAATATATCTCTTATCTTGTCTGTGATCTTTCCTTCCTCAATTAGACAAGCCGTGTGTTGTGACTGTTTCCGTAATTGAGTGTCCTTTGGTGACTCTAACTTCTTTGAGTCATGGTGTTCTTTGTGGTCTGCATCTGGAAATTTCTTATTTTTGTTCCGTTGCCTTGACCTTCCTGTTTGACATGGTCCCCAAGAGATTGGTGTATCTTTTCGCCATTGATGTTCTTTTCTTTTTGAGTGGTACTATGATGTACCATCTCTTTTACCTTGGTGTCGCCATTCGTTTCATTGAATGCCTGCTTTTTATCCTTTCCTTGACCCTGGGTGTTACTTCCTGGTGTTGAGGTTGAGGTTAACACCTTTTTTATTTCGGTGTGCTGTTGATTGATCGGCCGTTTTTTGTTTTTAGTCTTTTTTTACCGTAACATTAACCCAGTCCGGCGATTTTCCTTGTAGGAGGAATTCTGTGTTGGGGCTTCCTCCTGTTTATTTAAACTGTCCGTATCGGAAGAAGCTGGTGAAGTAGGATTCTCACTTTCCTTTTCTTCCTCGTTCTTTTCTTCATCGTGTTTACTATTGGTTACTTCAATAGTAGTTTTTCTGTGAGTATCGATTTGATCTCTCAAATCGTCCATACTTGAAAAGGTTTCCACGAACTCCTCCACTTTTTCCGTGTCCTCGGTAGCGATTACGATGCATCGTGTCTTTTGCATTGCTTCCACCGTAATCGTACATTGTTTCATTGGGTGACCCAACTCACCACATCGTAAACATTGACGCCGACCCCTCATTTTGGGGTGTTCAATTATTACCATTACCTGATTCCAATACAAACGGCTTATATTAATAAGCTTTTCTGGACAATTCTTCGTGGCCAATGTTAAGCCCACGGATGTGGAGTTTTCCGACAAGGGTCCTCCATTATCCATATCTTCTAATTGAAACGGTACATCTAGTACCTTTTTCAACATAGCATATAATTGTGTCAGGTCAGTAGTTCGTGACACATTCCTTAACACACAAGCATAGTAATCAGCTTGAGTATATTTTACTCCATTACAGTCCACTTGGTTGTTCCATATCGAGTCGACACCATCTTCCTTACGTTTGTGTAAGTTATATACCGTATGATCGTACCGATGAAATGGTACCTTGACTCCCACGAATTGTTCCGCCATGTCGCGAGTATAAAAGTGAAAGTAAATCGATTGATTGTTGGCATTGTAACTTATCGTTTTCACCTGGGCAATCATCGCCCATAACTCCTTTGATCCTTTCGACCTAGTCGCTGCCGCAGTGGCGATACTTTCTTGTATGCACTTCGTACTTAGAAAGGCCGCTTTAATCGGACTTTCACCTTTCATGTCCATTATCAAACACCCTTCCACCTGAACTCTTATGGTTTGAATTAGACGCATATGATGTTCTGGTGACATTATCCTTTTGACAAATTGTGGAATTCGTCTTGCGATAATATTACCTTCCAAAAGTCCTTGCACAATTGTCCATTCGTGATCGGTTCCATCCCTTAGTGTGGTCGGTGCAAACTTAGCGTATTCCCTCTCACATATTTTTCGTAGTTCAGGGATCAACGTCCCATCATAAATTTCCTTACGGAAAAGAAAATCAGTCGTGTTTACTTTCTGCACGATTGATTTTTCCTTGGGTGCTATTTTCGCCGCCCAACCTGATAATGGGGGCGGATCTTGACCCGCTTGACGTACAGCTGCCTGTCCGATCATTTTCCTCAAAATTCCTTCGAATGTTTGGTTTGACTTCTGCGCACTGATAGCCGCACCAACAATTCGTTGTTTCCATTCTGACCAATCCTGTTTCTCTTTAACCACAATGTGCTCAAATATCTCCAGGAGGCAGTCATTTTCTCCTTTTTTTAGGTTAGGCAAGCGTTTTGCACTAGGAGCCAACTTAGACGCTGGAACCTTGGCCTTTACAAAAACTTGCGTAAATAATTGTTGCATGGTGTCCAACCATGCCTTAGCCTTCGGTGAGGTCTTGGAAGCTTTTTCCAGTGCAGCCCTCAATGCCCCGGCTAGGTCCTCAGCTGAATTTACTTTGACCTTTTTATTTCCGGATTGTGGTACAGTTTCATCCATGGTTCTGATTTCTGATGTCTTCGATGTACCACCTGTCGAAGTATCAATCTTGGAATCATGTTTACGGGAACCAGCTGAATTCACCTGGTTCTCCGTCGAATCAGGTTCAATGGTCTCCGTAGTTGATACGTGAGGTTCGTCAACCTCCTTTCCTTCCCCTCTCGCCGAGTTATCTTCCTCACCCTCCTTTCCAGGTAAGCCAGATAGCTCCTTTTCATCGCTCGTCGGGTCTGCCGACATGCCACCGCTAGATGGTGGACCGGACCCAGGGTCCGGGACTCGCATTGTAGTAGTAGCTGTTAACGTTCTTGGTCGTTCTTCAATCCACCTGAGTCAGGTGTGTGCGATAAAGCAAATTGAGAACTGGTACCTAAATTTGTTGATACTGATACTATAGTTTCCTACCGATACCTAAAATTAACACGTCGGTACGGTTTACTACCGAAATTAACATGGCCGGTATTGGTATACCAAAACTAGTACCGAAATTGGATTTGGCCGGTATCACATACCGGTACTTGTACCAACATTGGACTGCATACCGGTAATTAGTACCGGTAGTTTGTACCGGGCTTGACTTATATAGTTAATACCCGGTAATTGGATAGACATTTTATCCTCACAAGTAAAGTATGTCAAAAGAGGGTTGCATGCCACCATAGGAAACTATTGCCGTTGTAAGACGACGGACGGATGGTGAGGGAGCATTTGCGCTTTAGTCATTAATATCCTAGTAGATAGTTATCATAGGCTACCACAACTTGTTGTTTATTTTTCTTAACTTCTTCTCACCAACATAAAAGACTGCTTTCATTCACGAAAAAATGCTATATTATAAAAACTAACTACCATAATGCTCTCCTACTCCTTCTTTGGGGTCTAGTCATATCGTTAATATTTTTGCAGAATTTTGCTCATATTTGCTCATGAAAATGTCTCCCCATATATAATTGCTTATAAAACGTAGTTTGGTCATATTTATTCATGAAAATTTCTCCCTATAGATAATTGCTTATAAAACGTATGATAGTGGTGGTGGTGCTGACACTTCTTTGCTCGACATACTCGATAGTAAGCAGATAGAGATACTATTTACTTATCATTACCATCAGTTAATTGTCCACCTCCTTATCTTTTGCTTGAATGTTAAACGATGCATTAACCAGGCTACATAGATGGGGAGTGTAAGAAACATTAATATCATTATCAACTCTACGACTTTTTTTTGGTATGTTGCAATGTCAATACTAGAAATACCGAGACAAAATATTGTCTCTGGATACCGATTTAGTCGGTACTACTGTAATACCGAGATTAGTATGGACGGTAAATACTATCAGTACCGAGTACCTAGATTGGCTCTGACGGTGAATACTATCGATACTCAATACCGTAATTTCAGACTTCGGTAGTGATCGATACCAAAATTACTCGGGGCGGTATCGGTACGGTACTCTTCATACCTACATTGAAGTTCCCGGTATCTGTATCGGTAGTGTTTAATACCGGTGATACTACCGGTGGTACTACCGGTACTAACCACTACCAACCGGTACCAATACCGCACACCCCTGGTCGCCACACGTCGGAAGACTTAGGGGCATTCTTAAGGGAAAAGTTCACCTCTGTTTGAGTCACCTCGGTTAGAGGCTCCTAACCGAAGGGCCATCCAAGTTAAAGAAGACACACCGACCTTTCATAAAAAATGTAATATGGGTGAGCAAAAACAGTCTTATCCATGTCTGTGAGTTTTGGGTGAAAATTCCTGTATAATTTTATAACCGAGGATCTGTTGACTCAGCTGACCTCGAAGATGTCAGCTGAGCCAACCGAGATGGTGACGATCGTCTGGCCAATCAGATGTCTCCTTTTTCAACCGAGCTGTTCCAGAACAGAGGTGAACTTTGCCCTAACGGGGTCACGAGTCATGACCCCAAAGAATTCACGGGTTTTCATTGGTCCATTCGATAAAGGGTTGTGGCAGTTTTTTTATGATCGTGACCCGTGACCCGAATGACCCACCTCGGGGTCATGACCCCATTTAAGATGTCCCGCCGCAGAAGGTTGAAGCGCAAGGCACTTTTAGCTACAGTATTGGTGATGACGCTGGCTTCACGCCGTCAACAGCGTACCGTTGAGGTTAACAGGAGTCGCCTTAAATGTGACGTGCACTTGCAAAGATTGCTTTTGGAGGGTGAGTTCGACCAATACTATCACATGAGCAAGGGATCTTTTGAGAGGCTCCTTTGCATTGTGGCTCCGCTTCTACTACGAGGACTAAATCAAGAAATCGGACCAGGATTGATCCAATCGAGCCAGCAAACATGCTTCAAATGACAATTTCTTGGCTAGCTGGAGGTAGTTTCCATCACATTCGGACAATCGTTAAGGTGAGTCGATCGACTTCTTATGCTATAAAAGATGACATTATACGAGCAATCAATTCAGTACCCGAGATGTCCATCACGCGCCCGTTTGGATCCTTGGCAGACGTGCGCAATGTAGCAGCCGGCTTTGCAACCATCAGTACAAACTTGATACTGACCGGCTGCCTGGGGTGCGTCGACGGATGGCTTTGTAACATCGAGGCACCATCAGCGAAAGAGGTCCCCGACGTGAGTTCGTTTTCTCGGGACATTGCCAAGTCGAAGGGATCAATGTACAGGCCATGTGCGACAGTATCAGTCGTTTTACGGCATACTGTATCCAATCACCAGGAAACGTTAGCGACGTGACAGCATTCGCAAAGTGGAAACTCAGCAAAAGCCTCGAGAGACTCCCCGACGGATTCTACATTGTCGGTGACAACGCATACACACTTTCGGACCACTTGCTGGTGCCGTTTACCAAACCCAAGCTATGCTCCCGCGCGAGATCCGACTATAACTTCTATCTGTCGCAGCTGCGCATCAGAATTGAAATGACATTTGGTCTTCTCGTGAATAGTGGCGTATACTAAAGGGGCCCCTACGAGTCCAGTTTGCAAACTGCAAGCACACGATTGTCGCGTGCATGAAACTCCACAACTTTTGTATCAACCAAAACAATCTACGGCCTAACAATTTAAGAGCAGACAGATGTTGTACGAGACGATTTCAACGCTCTTCTTGATAATGCATTTGACCAAGCACTGGTCGACATTATCGCTGCTGACGCTGCGCGGAAAGCTAATGCACACATCCTTCGAGAAGTTATCGTTCGGCACATTCAAAATTACAATCTTGCACGTCCATAATAATTGTGTAACTTTTTTTTCATGGATACTTCGACTGCGACAGCTTATTCCTCGTGTGAAGACAAGCGAATCGGCAAAATTCAATTCTTCCAATAAAAGGTACTGCTCTGTGAACACGGGCGATGTTGTAAATCTCTCGGGATGTTTTTCGTTCGATCACTTTTAAGTCATCACTGTGTTTATATATTTCGCGCAAGGTATAAATTGAGGGCTTCGTCGCTCTTGTCATCCCTGTTCAGTTATGTTCTAAGTGTTTGTGTCAACCGTCGTTTCCATTCCTAATATCCAGGGCCTAGCACACGATCAAAACACATCAATGATGGCTCCAATGTTTTAAGCTCGCTGAATGCAACATTTACCGTGAAATTTGTCTTTGCTAGACGTCTGGCCACAATTCAAACGATTTTGGTCAGCTCTGTCTTGTTTTCGAGGAATCTGCGAGAAAAAGCTTGTAGACGCTCCAAACGGAGAAAGAAAAGCTTTGCTGTCATATATTTCGATCTTTGATTCGTTTTCAAGCCCGAAACTTTTGATACTTTTACCGACTTGTATTGCGGGCTTACAACATGAATGTTTTTCATGAACATGGTGTAGGAAAATGTTGATGTTCGGGGAAAGCTCAAGAAATATGCAATGCAGGACTGGAAGCAGAACATTCTGCTGCTTTTGCGAAAAGAGTTCATTTCCTTCCACATCACAACCACAATACTATCGATTGAATGGCAATGAAAGTCTTGAATACAATCTTAAGCAAAAGGCTATTGTCGAATTTCCTGTGATTACCGTTGCGCTCGTGGCCGACGCCGAACAGTACCCCATTGCTCACGATCTCATTGACGTAGTGTCCTTGGATGCAAACGATCAGCAGCACCCAACCAAGGATCCTGAAGCAGCAAGTGAAGGGAAGAATGACAAGAACCCGTCCGAGCTGTTAACCGATGAAAAAAACCAACCATGTCTGAAGCGATTCTCTCGTCACCAGACAAAAAGAACGAGAGTTTTCAGACTTCTCCACAGCCTCAAGGTTTGCTGATTGGGGAAGCTCAAGTCCCACAGCCTGAAGGTTTGCTGATCGAGGAAGCTCAAGTCCCACAGCCTGATGGTTTGCTGGTCGAGGAAGCTCAGATGCCACAGCCTAAAGGTAGGCTGGTCGAGGAAGCTCAGAAGCCACAGACTAAAGATTTGCTGGTTGAGGAAGCTCAAGTCCCACAGCTCATTAGCTGAATCAACACATTTTCGCTCCGTAGTAAATACAATGCATGGTAGATACAAACAGCAAGCGCAGTACTGCATTGTCCATTTCCTCTTTCTTCCGATCTTAGGAAAATGTTGAGAAGGCGCTAGAAACCGATAGCAGACGCTTTAAAGCAATGACAGCAATGATAACTTCGTGGTTTGAAGTCCCAGAGATTAAACCTATGGCCGTAACTGCGTCTTACGTCTGCAACAACCTATCCACACATGGTGAAATGATTGAGCATCCATTTTCACCGTATCTGCTTGTTCAACGGTCAACTTCTTTTAATTTACAGGCGTACGCAAGCATAGACAACGTGGTTATTGAACACGACCCACAATTGTTACGTGACTCACAAACTACCTTGCAAAGCGAAATCAATTGTACACCAAGTACGCTTTTGCACGTTAAAGGACTTGGTCGTGATTGTCGTTGCCTCTGACAGCGGGATTTAGGTGCCAAATTCTTGTGTATTAGTATCTGTACTCTAGGAGCAACCAACAATCTTTTCGAAATATTGGCAGATATATGACTTCAATGGTGAAGAAAGTCTTGCCGAGCTCATGCTGAGTGATATCTTGAACTGTGGTGTGGAAGGTGACCAAGTCATTGAGATTCATATAACGATCTTATATGCACACAGGTGATTCGGTCTATTGTCAAGGCCTTTCTTCCATTCACAGAAAAGAGCCGCGAATTATCGTGGGTAAGTAGAACGATGCGATATATCCCCTTACTTCTCTGTTGCGTTTTTTCTTATACTCAGCAATGACCATGTAGGAACGTCACTGGGAAGATGCTAGTAATCAAAAGAGGGGAAGCGGTAAAGTCGGAAAGAAAACAACACTTGAGGTGTGTCAAATACTTACAGAGCACGATGAGACTATATGCTGCGTCGAGAGTTCCCTAGATGGCCATCTGCTCGCAAGCAGCGATTTGAGTGGAGCTATCTTGATTCATAATCCTGGCGAAGGCTTCAAAGTGACTCACAGGGTTGCAAGTAATGGTTTTATGGCGACTTCGATTACATTTATGAAAAAATAAACTGGATGGTAGTTGGATTCGTCACCGGTGCACTGCAGTTGTATGACCCTGACACTTTTCATGTGTACGCTGAAGTGGCTGATCATACCCGCGCGATTACGGCGTTGGATGCACACAACGAGTATGTCGTGTCTTTGAGCGAAGATACATTTATGAATATTTGAGAGATATCTGCAAGCAAGAATCCAGGAGTAGGAAAACGCGTAAATATTGTGAGCTTTCAGGCCGTACCGAATGACCTCCTTACAGGTGTGGCTTTCGTATCAAAGAATACTACGTGATACGGGAGGATTTCAACATTAATGAAATTCCGAAGTATGTCATAGAATAACACGCCTCCCGATAGCACTACATATAACGACGGAAAAATCCGCCCAGATTTGCGTAGTGGTTTACATACAATAAAAAAGGATCCGAAAAAGACAAAAATATCCGCCCTCGCAATGATTGGTTGACAGATTTCTTGAAGTACTGATATAAAACATATTCAGAGTGTTGTAATTTATTGGCTGAAAATGTTGTGGCATGTGACTCCTTTTGTCATACGGAGTGTCGACGGTAATGCGAGGACACCATTGATCCTACCCGTGGTTTTACGGCCCCATGCCGAGTATATGCCCACTTCTTTAGCTGTCACGATAGCCGCCTTGTTTACCTGGAGACGGGACAGCCCCGTGTCTATCACTGTGTCGTGAAGCTTCCTATAGCGATGGCATGTCGTCTCGTTTCCCCCGTCAAGGCGAGTACGTTCATGTTTACGCTCGATACGAATCGCGAGCCGCTTGAACTTGTCAAGTTATTTGAAGAGATTCTTCATCAATCTGGGTGTACCCCTGACTGGGACCAACAAGTGGTAGCAGGTGGCTCGGGCACGACTGTCCTGAGTTTTCAGTATTATATTGGTGTTTACGTCACGATTCTCGGATCGAAAAATGCAGGCCGCGGATCGAATCAAATAAGCTCGAAAGCGCTCTGGCTCATCTCGAACGAGCTCGTGGAACGTTTGAAAGACGCGGAAAGGGAGGAGGAAGCCAAGGAAAGCGATGACATGTCCATATTTGAACGTCTAATATCAAGAGCCTCTCCCATTAGCCGACTTTTTCGCCGCCATTGACGCGCATTTTTTGCACTTCGAAAGGAGAAAAGCGCACTGGTTGTACTGTTAAACGGCTGTGCTCATCAATTCTGGATTATTCAAAAGTGGATTTTAATACGATACAAAGATCGCAATCCTGCCTCGCTCGACGCTCTCGACGTGCGATTACATGCCACGTACGACAAACTATTGGTCTTGTCGCACGCCATGGAGACTGTCCAAGGAAAATTGCAACGAGCAGCGAATCGATTGGCGTGCAGTGTTTCCCTCGTCTTGATTCTCATCAAGTTACCGTGTGGAGATGCATAACACTCTCGCTTAAGACTCGGCTGGGTTAAATAAAAGGATTCAACAGTCAGAAGATATACAAGAAGATTTTCGTGCCGACTTCGAGCAGTATTTGACTCAAAATAGCAGTTATGCTTATGCAGTTATGTTGCTTAGATAGATAAATTACCAAGTTGCTTAGATAGAAAAATTACTAAGAAGTTGCCAAACGGAGGTTTTTATATAATCGAGGTAATGCGTGATTTACTTAAAGTAAACTACAAAGGTAAAGTGAGGTGCAGTATGAGTGAATGGCTGTATGAGTGTTTTCGCGCCTTACCCCGTGTTCGTGCGATGCACAAATGGAGAGGAAATTGAGGTTAGCGTAAATCAGTACATTTAGAGGAGCTGAGCTGTGATTGGCTAGTTCTTTTGTATGGGGCACCAAGATATACGGCGATGCAAATATGGGCGGATTTTTCCGTCGTTATATGTATTACCCACATATAATCGATATCGACATATAATGCAGCTGGGCATTCGATAGATGTTGTAGATCGCGCACAGCACATTCAACTCACTGAATTGTCTTGACATCATGCACGGCAAAGTCAACTCGCGATTTTTCTTGACATCTGTATATATAACTCGCATAAAACTCGGTTTCCATGTACCAGCAAGCAAAAGCATACGTTGAACTGATTGGACTCCCACGGGTATGTAATTGTTGAAGCATTGCCCACTGCCTAGGAGCTTCAGAAGAGCATTCTATATAAATTATTGAACGATGACGATTTACATAATAGCAATTAGCAACAAAGATTACATTCACGTACCCAGCGATTGCGATTCCTGCCGTCAAAAGCAGTAATATCATTCAATAAGGTTGTCAGCCGTCTATATGTTCCACGAAACGTATCACGAGATGAACGCGGTCTTTCTAATGGCGCAAACTAAGTGACAGTGTGCTGACAAAAACGCGTGTCCAAGCGTTTATCACGCCAAAAAAGGATTAATAGAATCAAGAGAAAGTAAGAAATTGCGACAATCATCAATTCGACAGCTCGTGCCATCAATCGCTAAAGACCACCACAATCATACCTGTACTACACAGGTAAAAGCCATATTCTTCGAACTTGTTAGAGTACTATTAAATATAATTACAAATTAAAACTTACGTGCTCCAAGTTCTCAAGTTTTATTTCTAGTTGTCGTCGATGCTGCGTGAGACGAGCGCGGTCTACTTGGAGGTCACTCACGTCTTGTCCTTTCGCTGTGAGCTCCTCAATCTCTTTTGCGACAGCAATAAGCCATTTTGTGATTCGATCGAAAGAATTCTCGAGTCTCGAGATATCCTTGTACGCACTATCTTTTGCTGCCGCTAATTATCGGTCTTGGCCATGGTGGCCACGCTTCTCGCGATGGAGGCAATGACGTCTTCTTGCTTGGACGTTTGCTGAGGAGAAGAACGCGACCGCTTGTTTGGCGTCCCACGTTCGAAAGCTTCTATGTCGATGGATTTGACTTCTTCATCTTCGTAGAAATTGCTGGCACAAATTTCACGTCCATCGTTTCGAAGCTCTGTTGCCAAATGCAGATAATACACGTCGATACGCTTGTTGCAAAATTCCCAGAAAGTTGGTGAGTGCTCTCCCGACAACTTCGAATTCGCGACGGCTTTAGCAAATAGCCCACTCAGCTCCTTCCAAAGAGTGATCAGCTTAGTATCAGACCTTATTCCTTCGTCTGATGGATAGATGTGCTTGACGCGCTCATCATTCGAGAGTCTGTTGTTGTAACCAGGTTTATCTGCGTTGTACTCGTCGGCCACTTGTGCCCAAAATTTACGCCCTCCGTCATCGAGCTGCTGACGCATGAGGCGATCACCACTCTGCATGAACTCTTCGAACAACAAATCTGAGAACAACACATTGACAAGCCGAAACACCGGCAGAACGACGATCGTTTGGCTCCTTCCCGTGGCGCTTGCGCTGCTCCTTTCGCTGATTGCTGATGAGTGCCATGACGGCATCAGTATTTTGGTCGAACATGTTTAAGAGCCGGACCCGGCCGTCCTTTTTTGTCGTCTTCGCGACGTCGAGCTTTCTCCGCGTGCACTCCAATTTCAGTTGATCAACAGTCCAGACGGCATAATCATCAGACGTGGGTGGTGAGACAAAGCACCTAGCGTCGGGCTTTTCTTTTGCTGCCCATTTCTTGCTTATGACGCCGGTGTGTGCGGGATCGGCTCCAATTCGAGAGGTGCCCATGTTGTGGCTGTTTTTTGTTGTGACTTTCGGTCCATGACCCTCTTTGGAATGCATTTGAAACCCACACCTAGTTTCAAAACATATGGGTCCGTGACCCGAAAATTGTGACCCCGTTAAGAATGCCCCTTAGGGCCTGTTCGGCAACGCCCAATATACGATTTTCTGCACCTTTTCTTAACCCAATGTCGATATGCTATTTTGTCAAAAATTGCGGAGTGTTCGGCACGCGATATTTGGGTCCAGAAATGCTATTTGAAAAATCGCCGAATTCGGCGATTTTAAAACGCAATGCCGATGTTGGAGGGGTAGCCCTTGACACTGAATATTTTTTGTGACTATACAAATTTTGTTAGTTAATGTTACAGAGTGAGTAAAAGCATGTATCTGTATGTAGGCCTTACAAAATTGTGGCATTCATGCTGTTTGCGATCACCAGGCCCAATTTTCACAAAAAACTGTCTGTTTAGCTAGAGTTTTTACTTAGTCGCCCAGCGTCCTTGTGCTGCCTTATTCCAATAGCAAGGACAATGTAACATGGGATACGGTACAGTATGAGAAACGTTTACTGTTATATTCTATATATTCCCTACTGCGATAGTCGATGAATATCACATTTCGATATGATATTGTGACACATCGGCTTCGTCGAACACGCGAAACCCAATTTCGAGCGAAATAGCAGATCCTTTTGAGACCCGATTTTGAGGTAAATAGAATTTGAAAATAGCATTTTTGCCGAACACAGCCTTAGAGACACAAAATTCTGTAACTAATGCATCGACTATTCCGGTAGATAGTTTCTGCTTTGGTGCCAAGTTTGCAACCATGGGACAAGGTACAATTTCATGGTTTTCACCATTTCATGCACTTGACAGACGACACTGATACCGCCTCTTGTAGGGGACCCTCACCCCATCGGCTTTGAACTGTATAATACATGTAATATAAGCAGTTGCTCTTGATAGTTTTGTCACAATAAGTCAGCGTCAGCTTTATTGTACTGTCAAGTACGCGCTGGCGCTCCTCGTGCTTGCTAGTATCGGCTTGCTCTGGACTTCGTAATGTACCATAAGATAACGGTTCCGACATGGCTACAAAAGATCCGACACCATTGATTATAATCCAATAAACACCGCTGATTGCGGCGGGGGGCTAAACCCGCCGCAATACCGCGCCCGCTCCGCTAGAGCGCCCCCTATCGCCAGAGCGCTCCCTATCGCCGACCTCCGCTGCACTGCGGTGGCTCTACAATAGATTGTCCCTCCCCGTAGGTGCTTGTACTCCGCGCTACGCGCCGCGCCCCCGACCTTCGCTTCGCTCCGGTGGGGCTCCGCTCTCTAAGCGCTCTTTTTTATGTTCCTACCATATGGTTCTTGTATACAAATTCTTATATGTGTCGGAGGATAATGTCGGAAGCATTTGGCTCCGACATTATCCGAAACGGGAAACTTAGACTTGAAAAAGTGTCGGAACTTGTCGGATAAACGATCATATTTTGTCATATCATGTCTGATAATAATTTTACGTTCAATTAACGTAAAATGACTGTCCTCTGTAATCATAATGAAAACGAACATTCCCAGTCAACGTCGCCACGTTTCAATCGCAACCGTCTATTGACGCCAAAGGTCAGATGATGAATAATCGAAACATTATCGAGCATGATGGCATCTACGCAGTACAATTTTACATTCCACATCCGTCGCTATGCCGTCCAGGTCGAGACATCTTTTAAGCACATACCAAGTTTTCAATAGTAAGCCGACTTACATGATTACGTCGAAAGATCAACCCAGCAGCTGTTATTTGAGCCACGACTGCTTGACCACTTTATTCACAATGGAGGGCAACACCTTATCATCATCTCAACTACAGTATCCGGTACCAGTTGGAGGATAAACGATGAGCAACTGTCTTGTGTGTTTTGAATAAACTACATATGTCCAAGTTCAAACATTTGAAACTTCAACCACAACAGGGTTGGACCAAATCGGACTAAAACTACCTAGTTCACTAGTGCTACGAATTAAACTTATGGATGACTCCACCATATCCTAACAACAAGCAAGGGGTCATAGTTCTAATGAGTCGGACTTCCAAAGCACCGTTTGCGGCTACGCTGAATCGTCACCTCCAGCGCTCAAGGCACCAAGGCATACTGAGAATATCGTGGATGAATATGATGGTGGTGGTGGAACACCCAACCATGAGGGGTAGACGACAATGTTTGCGTTGTGGGCTGGTAGGCCACCCGATGAGAAAGTGATCGGCATTCCTTTGTGGTAGTAGAATGCAAGACTTTGACCAACCGGCAAAGTCGAACCCAAGACATGGGAAGTAGCGGGAGTAGTGAAAGTGATGAGGACAGCGACGATTACAAGGACAAAAAACTGCCGGCAACAGCTAACTCACAATCGTCATTGAAAATTTCCATAGCGAAAACTGACAGCGATGTTATCATGACCGAAGCACAATTTAGTCACACGAAAAGGAGATGATCACCAGGTCCAATCATCTCAATCCATTCAAACAGTCAGCTGACAAAGTATAGCAGTCATTCCCTGTGGGACCCTGATTCTTGGGAAGGCGATTTTGATGAACTCCTTCACATCTTACAGCGGTCACCAAGGAAGACAATCGTCTACTCCATCTACTTAAAGGAATGTCCAAGAGCATACCATCTGCTAGACAGTCTCGACTCTCAGTTATTAACTTTAATCACTACTCCGTGGAGAGAACATTGCTGGTTTGGAATGCTGGAACAGAGTAAAAGAGGTGAGATACCAGGAATTCCACAAACATGGTTTATTGAAGGGGAAGAACGACTATCAACACTGTCACATCCATCTCATCGACAGGCCGTTATCGACAGCTCACAGCATCAGGTGATAATATAGCAATCAAAATATGGTAACAGCCCTCTTATACGCTTATGTGCACCCCATTATGCCCTGACACTCGCGAGATGTTTACTATGCGTATTTATCCATGCGGAAGAATTAGCATCACTATTAGGGGAGGAATATCACACCATCGACTCTATCATGACGATGCTTCAGAGACATTTTCGAACACGAGCAATGGCACCTATTTACGCGGCAAAAGTCCAAGAGATCATAGATGATTAATCGGATGTCTGGGTTCATCTAGTTCAATTCATTACTAGCACCTACGTCCCTATTCCAGCACAAACCAAATATCCAAAAGAATCGAACCGACTACGGTCCGATCGTTACTGAGGGCACCACAATTGATCCAGAACAAGATGAAAATGGGAAGATGGGGCACTATTACTTCAATGTAACGAAGTATGACACGTACTCTATTCAACGGCTCTTTGAAGATATTGAATAACCTTCTCCGATGATTACTAAACGTGCACTTACAGCGACAGAAACGGTAATTGTTAGGAGCCAGAACGTCCGTGGCTTTAAAAAGGAAGATATTACTGATTGGATGACGGCATGGAGAACTTTAGGTCAGGCATCCAAACCTCAATTCATCCTTCTACAAGAAACGCATATAACATCTCACGAGGATGTAACAGATTTAGAAGGGAAATGGGAACGACTGTGGGGCCGTTATGGAACTAGTTCACGACTTTCAGTATGGAGTGTATCCAGCAAAAAAACAGGCGGTGTAGTACTAATACATCCGGCGCTGGAAGATCAAGTAACGATTTGGCGACAAGGAACCTGGATAGAACGCTTCATTGCGGTTCAGTGGACTCACCTTCTACTGTTCAGCATTTACGCACCATCTGGCGATACAACCCTACGTGAACAATTCTTATTGTATTTCGAAATCCATACTCACAGTGAAATCACCCACTATAATGGCAGGTGATTTGAATTGCGTAGAATCTCCCATTCTTAATCGGTACGGAGGTATCACAACAGATAAATCGGAGAGTGAAGTTTTGACAAGGTCCGAAGTAGACTCATGCTAGACTCATAGATGCACATACGGTTATGGAATCTAATTTTTTGAGGCGATAGTAGATCCTGTTGGATACTCCACCTACTGGAGAGGTGAGCAGGCCAGTAGAAAAATTGATAATTCTATATATATCTGAATCTATCGCAAATTTGTTTCAAAATTTCGCGGTTGGTGGATCACGAACAGGTCGTTCTAACATTTAGACTACCACACGTGAACAGTAAACACGAGTCTAGACAGCAACACATTCCGCGGTATCCCTTTCAAGGACATACACAACCAGTAGTCGAACAATTTTTTCGATCACTGATCTTACCACAGAATACCTAACAATAATGGTCATATATCTTACACGTCGAAAGGTAGCCAGGCGGAGAAGACGTAGTATGTTCAGCAGAACCAACAACAGCTATATGACAATGCATGTTCTCGTCAACATTCATTAACGCTACCAGGGCAAATATCCATCAAACGTCGTTAGTGAGACGGGACACTATTTTACATAGATCAATCCAAGATATAAGGTGGTTATTTCGCCGAACAGCGACCTGGAAAAGGACCAACGGGTAACGGAAATACTATCCGGAACCCAAGCCCCATTTCACGATTCTATCTCTACCCAGACCGGTTCGTAATAACATAGCAAACAATCGTGAGCACAAGGTATGCCGAGACAAGCTTAGGAAACCTTCACAACGACCTCAGAACTTTCATGACGATTCAACCTAATCGACGCCGTCCGACAAGTGGGTGGTGGCTGAAAAGGAAAAGCTGAACGCCCTGAACGCATTGGAGGAGCTCAGAACGTGGAAGGCAATGAGGAAAAACCCCGACAAGAAACCGTTTCCGACGAAATGGGTCTACAAGACGAAGCTGACGGCAGATGGAAAGGTCGAGCGGAATAAAGCAAGACTGGTTTCCGCGGAGATAGACAAATTTTTGGAGAGGATTATTTCGTGACTTTCTCGACTGTTATCTTAACACAGATTGGGGGGGGGGTTACCGGCGCGGCATGGTGACGTGTCTAGCACGTACCCAAAAGCCCCGACCGAAGGAGAATATGGAATCCATCTCCAGATACCCAAAGGTATGAAATTTCCTACTGAAATCTTAAGGAGCTAGGGGGTGGAAAGTGTAAAGGATCTGGTTCTGAGACTCGAAATAAAATTTGTATGGACTGAAACATGTTGGCCGTTTATGGTATGATCTGTTACTCAAAACAATGGTCGATTTGAATTTTAGACAATGTTTGACGGATACCTGCATTTTTGTGCAATCGGCCGACCAAGGCATTGTTTTTAGAGTGGGTGTATACGTTGACGATTTGTTGGTATCCGCAACGAACCCAAGCTTGGTGGACAAGTTTTTCTCAGAGATGAAAGTTTTGAAGCTTAAAGACTTTGGGAATAACGAAAGGTTTTTGGGCATGCGGATTGAAGGAGGCCCCGAAAAGGGTTTCAACCTGTGTGTCGCTTGTCTGTTTTAGCGTAAAAGTAGAAGTATATTTTGTTATGTAAGGTTACTAAAATAAATCAGAGCTGGCTACTTTTGTAACCGAAATGTTATGTGTAGTGTCCTACTGTAATTATCGTCAAAAACAGGTTTTTTCCTTTTGCACTTTAGCGTCGAACATCAAATGGGTACAAAATTCCAACACTCCTCCCGAGAAACACCGGACACCTCTCCGTGCATACACATTTCGGACCTCAACTAGACCTGCAACCACAGCAGCGTAATAAGCCATAGTTTTCGATAAAATCATCAATATAGTCCAACTTTTCCCCGTAACTTCGCAATCCTAGGCGCACTCAAAGTCTTGGTTAACAAGTCCGCTACCATGTCTCCAGTCGCAACATGTTCCGGTCGCATCTTATCCTTCTTCGTGTAATCTTTGATGATTTTCAGCTTAATGTCCACGTGCTTCGAGCTTAAGGCACTAGCTTCCTTTTGCAGCTGTTTGATCGCTGCTTGGTTATCGATCTTGAGCACAACCGGGACTCTTGAAAGCACCTATTTCATCGAACAGTTTGTTTATTCCAAGCGCTTGTCTCCCTCCAACTGCAGCGACCACGAATTCATCTTCGACAGTGGATAGCGAAACATCTCCTTGTTTCTTGCCGTTTTATCCTGCAATAATCCCATTCACGAAAATCACGTTTGCACTTATGCTCTTGCTGTCTTCGTTGTCAGCGGCAAAATCCGCATCGCTGTAACTGACGATGCGTATCGGCGATAATTTCCCGTTGTCATGTTTCAGAACCAAGACTTCGACCCCTTTAGATAGCGGACGATACGCTTCGCCATTTGATAGTCCAGAAGCCTCGGGGCAAGTGTGTGTCGCGTCGCCCTATGAACCGCGAAAGCGATCTCACTTCGACCCCTTGAGATAGCGGACGATACGCTTCGCCATTTGATAGTCCAGAAGCCTCGGGGCAAGTGTGTGTCGCGTGAACCGCGAAAGCGATCTCAGGACGCGTGCATCATGACACCCACAAGAGACTTTCAGCGAGGAACTGGAAGTCATTTATCGTGGGTATTTACCATCAAACTTTGTTGGCAATTTTACTTTCATGTGTTCCGAAAATCATCTTCTAAAACCGATGCTTACCTACGTTTGCATCTTGCAGTCCATGTTTTTCTAACATCTCCTCTATCGTAGCCTGCTGGTCACGAGGACCGACGCGGTAATCCTCCAACTTAGTTATAACTAAGTCTTTCTGCTGAGTAGTATCGTCCTATAGCTCTAACCGGCTTTGGACGCCAAGCACGCATTTAGATATCCTACAAGCTCTAACCGGATCAGGGACCATCTACGCCCAAGACGATGATAGGAACGCTACACTACTTTCATTCACTTTGTGGATGAAAATATGAAGAAAGCAACCTGGGAAAAATACTTTTTGTTGCAGCAATCGAGGAGTTTGAGAGTGCATTCACTGGCACCGCTCGAGAAGCGTCCCAACGTAAAGTGCGTCGCTGGTGGCAAAGACGGGACTCACTTTTTACTATTCCGCGTGGTGGTACACCGGTGTCAAGTGTAAAGAATGGTGGTAGTCATGTCGTCAGAGCTAAAGCACTAAGCGGGCGAGGGTGGAAACCGAGTGAGTGGGTCAAGTGGCTTGGCCAAGAATTGTTATCTGAATCTACGCGTCTGCACAAACTTGGTCTGCAATTTGATTCTACGCTTTTGCGTCGACTAGCCGTTTGTTTTCTCCAAACGTCAGATGGACCGTATAACCAACACAGCAGGGATAAAAACGGTGATCGCTTGGTAGTCAAAATCACTAGGAAGTGAGTGGATCCGGCGTTATATAAGCATGATATTGTTGTACGAGCATAGACAGGGAAAAAGCAAGCTTCAGAAGCAAAGACTCAGCCTCCGTTGCCAAGCATCTTGATGAGCTCCAACCGGGTTTCCACAATGGTGATCTTGTCGAAGACACTATTGAAAACATCGATAAAACACTTTTTGGGATTGGTTTGATGCCAGTAAAACGTTCGGATTTGTTTGTGAGGCGGACATCAAGTATGCAGACGTTGTCTCAGGCAGCGAAGTGATGATCATGGGGATTCGTAGTACGGGCAGACCTGCAATTCGTGTAATGTGCCCTATACTCATATTCTAAAATGAAAACGCCTCATACCCGATTCGCGGTCTGCCGGAGAACATTGTGGGAGTGTGTTACAGAACAAACAAAAAAGGTGGATGGATCAGACGGTATCTGAATGAACGTGCTATTCGCGCCACGGGGTAAAGAAAAAACAGTTTTCCTAGACAACTATAGCGGCCATTTCTCCGGAGATAAGTGCTCGAAGGAACTAACCGCAGTAAGATCAAGATTATGCTTTCTCCCCCTAACGCAACAGATCTTTACCAGCCGGCGGATTGTTTTGAAATCTCAAAATTTAAAGATATATGAGTGCAATGGTGGAACGAAAAATAAATGACCTGATTGAGGACGAGCGGTGGCAGGACAATAAGCGCAAAAATGGTGCGTGGTCGGGTAAGTTGAAGAATCTGGGAATAGGATTTTCTTGCGCCTTGCTGCAGATTGTGTACGCGAGCCCAATGGAGAGTGAGATAAGAATATGGTGACTTATGCCCGCAAGACCATAATCCGATGTGGCATGTTTCTTGGATTGAACGGAGCATGGAGTGTCGAACAGCTCTACCCCAAGCTTCAAGCAATATTAAGGCATACCCAGCCAAGTTTTAAGCGAGCTGAAGCATGGATTTGACGTTTCAGAGCCCTCTACTGTAAAGTTTAGATTTACAAATATAATTTGTCCATTTTGTGTGAAGTTAAGCGTTTCCAGGTAATGTGATCCGGAACATTCATAGACAAGAACCTCTTTTGTATGTACTGAGAATTATCAAATTTCCAAGTTTTGCTCCAAAAGAATTTTGTAAGTGCCTGTTCAGAGATTACAAACCGAGTACAAAGCATTCCGTCGCTCTTTCAGCATCATATCTCAGTATCCCAGGGGCTGATGCACCATACGCTGCGGAAAACCCGACGTCACAGGCGTCGTTTGGATCGCTCAAACGCTCGCTTTCGTCTTCAAATCCACCGCCGGCAAGACGCAACGCATCAAGTAGGTGTTCAATTTCAATCTCCTGAAGAAACGGATGAAGATAGCGACTCACACTTTTTCGCCATTCGGTGTCGCGGTTCTGAAGAGCGATTTTGGTACAGATATCGGTTACGTATTTGAGTGGAACTCGCTGACCCCAGGGTGCGTTGAGCGATGGAAACGATTCGTAAAGACCGTCATGGGCTCAGTTTTGAGTTTTTTCGTCTTTCCAGCAGATAGTCTTCCATTTCTTCGCTATCCCATGCAGCATGTAGAAGATGCGCGCGTATACTTCTTTCGCGGCTTCGACGACATCTTGGTCGACTAAACGGTCAATGGCCATCTTCAATTGCGGAAGAAGTGGCTAAACAAACTTCATCACATCTGACGGACGAACGACTAATCGACACATGCTTGCATAATCTTGGAAGCTTAACGTTTCAAGAAAGAGCTGTGGATACTTGTGTCTCGTAAGGCTTTGTGCAATAAAGGCGCAAGGAGCGACAATGTCGGGGCATCGACGTTCGAGACAAAGGTCATGGGCAAGAGACTGTCAATTGATTTTATTGTCTCATCTGCGTGCGCAATGACGTACACAAGAGTAGGGACATACGGCACGGCATCTTCATTGTTAATCTGCGAGCTTACGGCCACGAGGTCATCAATGGCGCCCGTTTGTACCTGCTTCTTTTGTGTCCCAAACGTACGCACTTAGGATCCAAATAATCTCCGGTTACCATCCCAAAACTTCTTGACGAGTAAAAGCTCATGGGACCTGGTTCTTGTCGATTCGATGGACTGGAAACATTGGAGACATCAGCTGCTGTCCTTATGTCTGAAGCACTTGCAACAAAATCATGACCACTCTTATCATTTAGAAACGAAGTCGTCGCTTTATCACTACTACCTCTCGCCACATTCAAAAGGCGACGCAGTTGAATAATTTGTTCTTGCACATCTTGTAGCTACCTGTGTATATTTACAAAAATTAGCTGGTGCTAAATAGTCAATAGCTGCTGCGTTTTACAGCAGCTTCGGTAGCTGCTGGAGTTATTGACAATGGAAGTACGCTGGAAACCACCATCTTCTGCCTTGTATGGTGTAGACAAAGCTTTAATATGCTCACATCGTACAATGGACTGAAAAAGGTTGGAATATTATCCTCAGGTTTAGCTTTACCCGACTTATTATTAGCTGCTTCATTGCGTGTTTTTTCTTTGTTTCTCTGCTCTGACGATTCACTATGTGTATTCAAATCAGAAGCAGCACTTTACGAACGGCATCTGTTGTGATCGTCCAACCACTCGTCCAATCTTCACGGTCATCATCATCATCGATACTAGGTGAAGAATGCTGTGACGTCTTGAAACGATTGAAACATTTGCTGCTACTTTTTTTCTAGAGCCTCTGAAGATGCTGTGACTTGTGCTTCTTTTGACTGCGTAATGATAGGAATTTTTGCGTGGCGTTTAGCTGCTTCCCACTCGCTTGTTGGTGCTGCTGACAATGTAAACTCGTCGTCCTTTAAGAACTTAGACATACCAACAAGACACGATTGTCGACCAGAATATAGCTTCAGTGGGAGAAGTCGAGAAAAAATCGATATAGAGTCAGGAATATCACATTCGAAAATAGTCCAACCATGTCAGAATCATCAGGGTCAATACCGTGTAACACTCTTACTACAGTAGTGTCGGTCCGTTTTATATAATGACACTATTTAATAGAGTAGTAAATAGTGTCGTTTTCCAAATAGTTCCACGGACACTAATTCTGTATTTAGCGTGTCAGACTTGCTTCGCAAATTAGTGTACCAAATACTATGACCAGTGTAGCTCTTTGTTCATTCAGGAATAATAACAACAAATGGTATTAATACCAGAATTTAGTTGCTTTGTTAGGTATAACAGAACATCAATCACACTCGTGAAACTACGTCACTGCTCGTTTCATCGACGGCTCAGAATCTGGTACAACGCGCATTGTCGACGACATGTAGGTGATTCATGGAATTTTTATGATCCTGTCAACGCGATGGTTGTCGAATATGTGTATGATTTTTCTGCATCCAATTCTCAATATAACTCATTTCATTTCCGAAATGAGTCCACTGATTTCCACTAAAATTGGAGCGGAAAATGGATGCGGGAACTGCTCAGTCGACAACGACCCGCGCTCGTGAAAGGCGATTTGCTCAGCTGCCTCTACCATGTTGAGAAGGGCGCCCAGCAATGCTCGCTGACTGCTCGCGGATTACAAGCAGTGATTACGCGCAATGACTACACGCGTACTTGCATCATCCTTAAGCGATTCCGCGGAGGATGGGTGGTTGTGGCGCGTTTGCATATTTTACAAGAAGAAGGAAATCCAGGATAATAGTAAGCTTGTGTTTTGTATTTGCTATTATAATTCACTCTCTCACTTACCTCATTTTGCGCATATGGAATTGTCAGGTTATAACCCAACGATGTCATCAAGGGGGAGCAACAGGAAACCGAAGATCCTCTATGTGTGCGTGTGAACCGTAGTCTATTTAGGATACCTATTAGCTACTAAAAAGGCTCTGAGAGAAATAAGTAAAATCCGTTTTGAATCAGCATGTTGCTCCATCTCTGGAGTATGTTCTTTTCAAGCTGATCTGGTACGCTTCTTCCATCTTTCTCCATACATTCTACTGCCACGTGCAAGTACAATTCTTGAAACCTTGTGCTGGTCTGCTGGCTCTAGTGATCGAATGCATTTTTCCAAGTATAATGTCGATGCTTCAATGCCTCCCACTTCTCTTTACCGTGAACAACTTGATTTTTCAGTCTTCATAACCAGGCTATTAAGATGGAACACATCGCCCACCATTCCCGTTGGAGTTGCCTAACTCCATCCTCGTACTTCTCCCAGTCGTGCAGTCGGTCTGAGTTTTATTGCCTGAGTAGTCGCAATCGGTCTCAATTTTATTGCCTGAGAAATTTTAGGTGCCGACCAAGTCGCAATCGCTCTCTGGTATTTTTCAACTTCTTCCATTTTGGCGCGATAGCCTTTTCAATAGGAGCGAAACAGACTCCACACCGACTGCACCCCCACACAATGTCTGTTACCCCTTTCCTCGGACAACAACACTCCTCACCGAGTGGACATGTCCGTTCCGTTTCATACTCTGCATAATAGTCGTTGGCTGTAAAGTTGCCACTCGATATCTCACCCACAGCTGATAATCCGTTAGCATATGACCGTGTCTCCAGAGTCGACTCGGGTGCTGTTGTTGAACTAACCTTGAACCATGAGTCTGAAGCGCGCTTCTCATACCACTTGTCTAACATCTTCTGGACATCCCGTGTTAACTGGTGAAAAGATATAGTTCCCGAAATCTTCGCGTAAGGAGCACGGATCCCGATAGCTGGCTGCTTCAACATCCATGGATGCCCATGAATCGCTGGGTCCACATGAAAAATCAGTCCTCGTCGGTCCACCTGAGAAGTTGACTCAGTTCTCTGGTCTGTTTCGCTCTATGTAATGGAGATCATTTCCATTGAAAATTCAATACGAGGATGACGCTGGCCCAAAAAATATTCTCTCTGGTCAAGCAAGTGAGCGAGTTCACTGATACCTGGCGGCTAGCGGACATGAAGGGATTTGCTATAACCCCCAAGGCGTCGAGAAGAAGCATCAGATGAAACGTCGCGCAAGATTTACAGCAAAACAGGCTAAAAGCGTACTATAACCCTTCATCATCTGCGGACATGCTCTTGTCCAGATGGATGTCTTTGATGCTATCGTGCCGACATTCTTCACGGTGTTGTCATTAGCTTCCTTCGACACACGTACTTGACTTCTGTTGGCGCTTAAGCCTCGTCATAGATGCCTGTGATCTTACGCTCACCCAACGCCAGTGTACAGCTAAGCTTGACCTTTTCAGTATTTAATCAACAGCTCGGTAAGCCTTGTTTTGCTCTAATCTTCTAATCATCATGCAGCAATAGCTCTTTGCGTCAAGCTTGCTTTGCGTGTCCTTGTTAGTCCCTTGTCCAGATTATGGTTCGATGTCGTGTGCCGAGACGATTATTTGAAAAGGGATAGGGTTATGCAGTTCTGAGCGTTCAGAAGTGACGTTCCGGACCATGTCCATGTACCGACCCACCATCATCACAGGTTGCTGCATGCCATTTCCAAATCTGGCGCGATGGAGGAAGCGAAGCAGCAGCCTTTCTCCCCATCACAACACACAGGAGCCAAAACTTGTCACCGTAAAGCGAAAAAACCGATTGCTAATGGCAAACAAGCAGTCCCTCGCTTTCATTTTTCTCTTGAAATGGTGAAAGAGCTTCTGCAATGGGATGCAAGGATACTGATATCCGCAAGATGGTAATCAATGCAGAGACACCAATTCAAAGGACACTCGTCTGGCTGCATATCGCTAGTTTACTCTCTATGCGATTTGGTGTAGTCATGCGAGGTCAACAGGTACGTGCGAGCATGCATGCTGGATATTATGTGATGTCTAAGGGCTGTGCAAAATGCAAGTGGGCGAATAATATCGTAAACTAAAGAGCGAATACAACAAGGAAAAGCCAGCGCTCCAAGCCACCGGCAACCAAGCCCGTCAGTCGACGATTGCGAAGGTATTTAGTTCTTGTAGATGCTTTGGTTCTCGACAGGGCACGAATGGTGAGTCATTTTTGGACACCGACCCTGACAATCAGCCTTATCGTGACGTGGACGCTGGCGATGAAGACGCGTCGAGTCCTTCCCTGGAGAACAAGCCCGAAGAAGTCCAGCGCGGTGTATCCTGTGCTCTTCCTATTCAGCATTTAGCTGAAGCAATGCAGGCGGGGATGGAAGCTATTTCGGATTCATTTTCTAAACGATCGGCTTCTGACGATGTGATCCGCTCTCTGACTGAACTTCTATAGCAGCAGTGTGAGGAGGACCGACGATTCAGAGAGCGCGAGCTGGTATTGATTCAGAGAGCGCGAGCTGGTATTATTTCACAAGATCTTATCCATGATACAGACGAAGACCACAGAGGAGACGTCCAAGACCCAAAACGAATAAAAAGATCATATTTCAGTATTTTAGTGACGATGATACGCCTTCATGGCATATTCTTAGAAGTAATCTCTTTAAAATAATATGAATATTAACGTCGTAACGTTTTCGTCGTACGTTAGTCAACTAGTTGAGATGCAATGCACTGTCAATATTCATGCTCATTGCCGACGAAATCGCCAATATTTACGGTAGGTGTAGAGCGCAATGACATGGAAGTCAAGAATTGTGTTAGTGTTAGATCGTCCAAAATTGCAGAATGGACACAATCATGTACCGATTTTTGCTTCGTAACGTCAAGAAATCCATGCTTGGAGAAACTAATGTCCTTGCCAAAGTCACGGTAGCCTTTCCAGGGAAGGTGCGGATGCATCGGTTCATGTACACAGTACCAGCACTGATTTGTGAGCCCAGAGGCATCGCGTGCTCTCGGTCTAATGTAATGATTGACGCCGTCAGACCGAACTTGCTATCCTTGATTTTCTTTACAGCTGCGGCATACGCGCCGACACCAACAATGAGTCCATAAGATTCCTCTGTCTTGATATTCATGGAAACATTGCAGTTAGTACGAAGGGTATGAGAATAGAAGCGGATCTTCCAGCAGCGTCTACATCGATGCCGTTACCGATTAGTTGAACGGCACCCTTAGCCACAGCATCCTTCACGGGAGCATCAAGCATTTTTGATGCAGAAGGAAGGGCCATGAGACCCATTGACGTTTTCATGTCAGTTGGGTCACCTAGTTTATATGGCTGAAACAAACTCTTCGCTTTCTCCAAAAACGTGTCGTACTTAGACTCGTGAACGTAAATCCGCTCCAGCATGATTGACCAGCGTTGTAGCAAACACCGTCCACTAGGCCCTCTGCTTCAACATCTAAATCGGCAGTCACATACCTAACGTCGTGCATTCGCAGCAAATCATCAGGTAAGAGAATGTGACGAATTGGAAACTCGTACATACATTTCCTCCAAGCTCCAACGTTACGTCGATAGAGCGCTGGGAGACTGTCTCCTGAACTTGGCGCCCCTACAGCAAAAAATTTAAGAGACTTCACCAAACGGCTTCCATGCCTCAACTGTTTCTCAAGATACATACCCTAGGACCGATCCTGTAAATGATACAAAAGCGGTCTCTGGACGTTGTATAATCTCCGCAGCCGTGTCGTGCTCAACAAACTATGCTTGAAGCACGCTTTCCGGAAAACCGGCTTGCTAAAAAAATACCAATTGATAGTGGTCGCCACAAATTGGAGTGCGAGGTGAGTGTTTTAGTCTCACAACACCTCGAGTTTTGTCACATACGATGACGTAAACGACGCCAACCGGGCCATGTGTAATCTGACAGAAATGTCCATTATTCTCCGGAAAAGAATCCATTCGTAGCGCCTCATTGGACAAGTAATGAGAGGTTTGGAGTATCAACACACATCATAATCGTGGCCTTCGTCAGCATGATTGAATGATATGATGAACGCTAGTGACGTACTTGGCACGGTCACTGGTGCCGTTAATATCATTACGTGCTTGCTGTACCGGTTTTGTCATCATGCCAGAAATATCGTGTGCTATGGATTCGGCATTGTTCGAAAGCACATTGATCAATTTAGAGCACAAGGCCTGACGTTCACTAAGCGGCACGTTTTTCCAGTCGAGCTGCGCCTTCACAGCCTCGTCAAGTTTGGAGTGTGCTTCAGTCTTGAAATCTCTGTATAGGACAAAAGTAAGCCACACTGTTTTTATGTCATTGGCTAAAGCATATGCATGCTCTCCTAAAACGATTATGAAGATCTGGAAGCGTGGTCGCGACACCATGGCTCGCTCTCCAGATCTTTTGGATGTACGATCGAAAATTAAGGGCAAGAAGGGCAAGGAA